>CM059305.1:3010000-3270000 GCA_030340665.1 Neosalanx taihuensis
CCACAGTGTGTGTAGCCTCAGTGTGTGTAGTCTTAGTGTGTGTTGCCACAGTGTGTGTAGCCACAGTGTGTGTAGCCTCAGTGTGTGTAGTCTTAGTGTGTGTTGCCACAGTGTGTGTAGCCACAGTGTGTGTAGTCTTAGTGTGTGTTGCCACAGTGTGTGTAGCCACAGTGTGTGTAGCCTCAGTGTGTGTAGCCTCAGTGTGTGTAGTATTAGTGTGTGTAGTCTTAGTGTGTGTAGCCTCAGTGTGTGTAGCCTCAGTGTGTGTAGCCTCAGTGTGTGTAGCCTCAGTGTGTGTAGTCTCAGTGTGTGTTGCCACAGTGTGTGTTGCCACAGTGTGTGTAGCCACAGTGTGTGTAGCCTCAGTGTGTGTAGCCTCAGTGTGTGTAGTCTCAGTGTGTGTTGCCACAGTGTGTGTTGCCACAGTGTGTGTAGCCTCAGTGTGTGTAGCCTCAGTGTGTGTAGTCTTAGTGTGTGTAGCCTCAGTGTGTGTAGTCTTAGTGTGTGTAGTCTTAGTGTGTGTTGCCACAGTGTGTAGCCACAGTGTGTGTAGCCACAGTGTGTGTAGCCTCAGTGTGTGTAGCCTCAGTGTGTGTAGTCTTAGTGTGTGTTGCCACAGTGTGTGTAGCCACAGTGTGTGTAGCCTCAGTGTGTGTAGTCTCAGTGTGTGTTGCCACAGTGTGTGTAGCCACAGTGTGTGTAGTCTCAGTGTGTGTAGCCTCAGTGTGTGTTGCCACAGTGTGTGTAGCCTCAGTGTGTGTAGCCACAGTGTGTGTAGCCTCAGTGTGTGTAGCCTCAGTGTGTGTAGTCTCAGTGTGTGTTGCCACAGTGTGTGTTGCCAGTGTGTGTAGCCTCAGTGTGTGTAGCCTCAGTGTGTGTTGCCTCAGTGTGTGTAGCCTCAGTGTGTGTAGCCTCAGTGTGTGTAGCCTCAGTGTGTAGCCACAGTGTGTGTAGCCTCAGTGTGTGTAGTCTTAGTGTGTGTTGCCATAGTGTGTGTAGCCTCAGTGTGTGTAGCCTCAGTGTGTGTAGTCTTAGTGTGTGTAGCCTCAGTGTGTGTAGCCTCAGTGTGTGTAGTCTTAGTGTGTGTTGCCATAGTGTGTAGCCACAGTGTGTGTAGCCACAGTGTGTGTAGCCTCAGTGTGTGTAGCCTCAGTGTGTGTAGTCTTAGTGTGTGTTGCCACAGTGTGTGTAGCCACAGTGTGTGTAGCCTCAGTGTGTGTAGTCTCAGTGTGTGTTGCCACAGTGTGTGTAGCCACAGTGTGTGTAGTCTCAGTGTGTGTAGCCTCAGTGTGTGTTGCCACAGTGTGTGTAGCCTCAGTGTGTGTAGCCACAGTGTGTGTAGCCACAGTGTGTGTAGCCACAGTGTGTGTAGCCTCAGTGTGTGTAGTCTCAGTGTGTGTTGCCTCAGTGTGTGTAGCCTCAGTGTGTGTAGTCTTAGTGTGTGTTGCCATAGTGTGTAGCCACAGTGTGTGTAGCCACAGTGTGTGTAGCCTCAGTGTGTGTAGCCTCAGTGTGTGTAGCCTCAGTGTGTAGCCACAGTGTGTGTAGCCTCAGTGTGTGTAGTCTTAGTGTGTGTAGCCTCAGTGTGTGTAGCCTCAGTGTGTGTAGTCTTAGTGTGTGTTGCCATAGTGTGTAGCCACAGTGTGTGTAGCCACAGTGTGTGTAGCCTCAGTGTGTGTAGCCTCAGTGTGTGTAGCCTCAGTGTGCGTTGCCTTAGTGTGTGTAGCCTCAGTGTGTGTAGTCTCAGTGTGTGTAGCCTCAGTGTGTGTAGCCTCAGTGTGTGTAGCCTCAGTGTGTGTAGTCTTAGTGTGTGTTGCCACAGTGTGTAGCCACAGTGTGTGTAGCCTCAGTGTGTGTAGCCTCAGTGTGTGTAGCCTCAGTGTGTGTTGCCTCAGTGTGTGTAGCCTCAGTGTGTGTAGTCTTAGTGTGTGTTGCCACAGTGTGTGTATCCTCATAGACCCCCACCTGTGCTCTGAGTTTGGCCCCTCAGGGCCACGGGACACTGCGCCTGATAAGTGACTCATGACAGATTCCTTCTGGAGCCCTCCAGGGCCCCCATCAGGCAGACCCAGCCAGACCCAGCCAGCCCCATCCCCCTCCCCTCCCTGCCCAGCCGCGTGAGCTGCTGTGAGGCCAGAGCCTGGATCCACTCTCCCCCAGCAGCACCAAGGACACTTCACTTCAAGTCTTCAAGCAGGGAAAATCCTTCTGGCCCCTCCGATAGAGAGGGGGGGGGGGGGGGTTCATGAACTCGCTCATGCCTTCTCTGATTGGAGGCTTCATCTTTGTTTGGTTAGATCGTTTACTTTGGGTGGATCAGCGCTCCTCTGACTTCACAAATATGTGCGTGCGTGCGTGTGTGTGTGTGTGTGCACGCTTCATACAGTACGCTGTGCAGAAACCCAGGAGGATATTGCAGAGTACATATTGATGCAGCGTGTGCACATTAGATCCAAGCCGTCGTTCCAACATGCAGCTCTATAATTGAGTCTTTAGACTCTCTGTCACTTGTGCCCCAGTTCACCTGCTCCGGTCACGTCAAGAGCCGGTAATTGACAGTCCACTCGAAACGCTTTAGCTATGCTATTTACGATGACCTGGAATCTCTCTCTCCCTCTCTTTCTTGCTCTCTCTCTCTCGCTCTTTCCCTGTCTCGCTCTCTCAGTCGTTCTCTTCCACTCCCGCTCTCTCCCCATCTGTCTCCGTGTGATTTCAGCTCCGTGTGATTTCAGCTCCGTCTGATTTCAGCTCCGTGTGATTTCAGCTCCGTGTGATTTCAGCTCCGTGTGATTTCAGCTCCGTGTGATTTCAGCTCCGTGTGATTTCACTCTTATTCCCTGTCTTCCTTTCTCTCTCCTTCCCTTGTCTATTTACACCCTCCCTCCCCCCCTCCTCTCTCCCTCCCCCCCTCAACCCCCCTCCCTACCTCCCCCCTCCCTCCCTCCCTCCCTCCCTCCCTCCCCCCTCACTCCCCCCCTCAACCCCCCTCCCTCCCTCCCTCCCTCCCTACCTCCCCCCTCCCTCCCTCCCTCCCTCCCTACCTCCCCCCTCACTCCACCCCTCAACCCCCCTCCCTCCCTCCCTCCCTCCCCTCCTCCCCCCTCCCTCCAGGCCTCGTCTCAGTCGGCGCTCTGAGGCACCACAGTCAGGGTTCAGTTCCTCTGGAAAGTTCTCCAGTCATCTTGTGTCCATTCTCTCTCTGTCCTGGCTGTTCTCCAGCTGTCTCTCTGGTTCGGTCATTCTCCATATGTCTCTCTCCCCGGCGGATGGACCCCTATCACAGCAGTGTTCTGTATTTAAGGTCCTAACTCCCCTGGATTAGATCAAGATCCAGCTTCTTAATGGCTGGTTTGGCAGCGCGCTTCTCTTCAATTATGGAAGTCCCCTCACGTTCTGCTCTCCCGCACTCCACTACTTCTAATGGAAGCCCACTTGCTGGTGAATACACAGATGCACTCAACCACGCATTAGCGCAAGGACACACACACATACACACCCACACACACACACACACACAAATACATCTGCAGTAATAATAAAGTATCTCCATTTGATTTGTTTCTTACATAGAGGCAGAGAGGCAAAGCGCAGCTCTAAATGGCAGAATAATGAACCAGGCTTGTACATAATGAAACAAAAGATGTTGTCCTTCAATTAAAAGCCATTTATTACCTCAGATATGACAAGCATGTGCATGTAAGTGTGTGTGTGTGTGTGTGTGTGTAGAATTTGTGTGTGTACGTGTGTGGTTTTGCACACAATTGTGAGCTTAACATTTTCATCAGTGTGGGAGACATAGCTGGTGTGTTTGATATTGAAATGAGCTCTCTGGAGCCGTGAAGTGTGTTGCCGGTGTAATTACACGGCCACGACCAGCCCTCGCCGCCTCGCACGCTCGTCCGTGCGCTCGCACGCGCATCTTTAATCACCTCCAAATATTTGCACGCCTCAGAATGCCGCTGCGTTGATCGCGACAGCGGGCGCTAAGCAACAGTGGCCGTCTCCGCTGCGCGGGCCTCGAACCTTCTTCCGCTCGTCGTCATGTCCTCCTGTCGTCCTGATGCTCTTCTCTTCCAGCCTTCCAGGGTCCCTCCTTCCCCCCTCGCTGGGGGACGGGAGACGGGAACAGACCCGGGCTGATCTCCCAGCCTCGGCGTGGGTTGGAGCTGCTCTCGCCCCGGTGATGGCAGCAGCACGGAGAGAGGCCCTCTCAGAGCCTCAGCAGGCTGAAACGCTGTGACCTGCTTATCGTTTCCTGCAGCTGTTTGTCTTTTGTGTGAGGATTAACCAGGGGAGGTATAGGGACACCCCCGCCCCCCCCCCCCCCATCCCCAACACTTCCCCCCTCTCACATGTGTAAATGCCCCGCAGCTGTACAGAGGGTGAGGAGAGGTGAGACCAGCCTGTACAGAGGGTGAGGAGAGGTGAGACCAGCCTGTTCAGAGGGTGAGGAGAGGTGAGACCAGCCTGTTCAGAGGGTGAGGAGAGGTGAGACCAGCCTGTACAGAGGGTGAGGAGAGGTGAGACCAGCCTGTACAGAGGGTGAGGAGAGGTGAGACCAGCCTGTACAGAGGGTGAGGAGAGGTGAGACCAGCCTGTACACAGGGTGAGGAGAGGTGAGACCAGCCTGTACAGAGGGTGAGGAGAGGTGAGACCAGCCTGTACAGAGGGTGAGGAGAGGTGAGACCAGCCTGTACACAGGGTGAGGAGAGGTGAGACCAGCCTGTACAGAGGGTGAGGAGAGGTGAGACCAGCCTGTACAGAGGGTGAGGAGAGGTGAGACCAGCCTGTACAGAGGGTGAGGAGAGGTGAGACCAGCCTGTACACAGGGTGAGGAGAGGTGAGACCAGCCTGTACAGAGGGTGAGGAGAGGTGAGACCAGCCTGTTCATCTGGTAGTTCTGAGCTGTGAAACAGAGAAGTTTTACAAATAAAAACTTTTGAGGAACTCTGGTATAAATCCACCTGGTCTAATTTGGGCTGTCAACATGGTGTGCACATCAAATTAGCTTCTGACCCAAGGAAAAACAATTAGACCAAGCTACCTTAACCTGAGACAAACAATTAGACCGAGCTACCTTAACCTGAGACAAACAATTAGACCGAGCTACCTTAACCTGAGACAAACAATTAGATTGTGCTACCTTAACCTGAGACAAACAATTAGACTGTGCTACCTTAACCTGAGACAAACAATTAGACCAAGCTACCTTAACCTGAGACAAACAATTAGACCGAGCTACCTTAACCTGAGACAAACAATTAGACTGTGCTACCTTAACCTGAGACAAACAATTAGATTGTGCTACCTTAACCTGAGACAAACAATTAGACTGTGCTACCTTAACCTGAGACAAACAATTAGATTGTGCTACCTTAACCTGAGACAAACAATTAGACTGTGCTACCTTAACCTGAGACAAACAATTAGACCAAGCTACCTTAACCTGAGACAAACAATTAGACCGAGCTACCTTAACCTGAGACAAACAATTAGACTGTGCTACCTTAACCTGAGACAAACAATTAGATTGTGCTACCTTAACCTGAGACAAACAATTAGACTGTGCTACCTTAACCTGAGACAAACAATTAGATTGTGCTACCTTAACCTGAGACAAACAATTAGACTGTGCTACCTTAACCTGAGACACATGCAGGTGACCCCATGAAACTGCTGGGAAATAATGAGCAGAAGCATGGACGCTCATATTCCTCTGTGTGTGTGTGTGTGTGTGTGTGTGAGCGTGTGTGTGCGTGTGTGTGTGTTTGTATCTAATGTGTTGCACAGTAATTTAGCCTTCATTCTGATGTGGAGCAGGTTTGGATGGGCGTTAACATGGCTCATGTTTAATCCCCAGCTCAGGTGGGCATCTCAGCCACCCTTCCCTAACTTCTCTCCAGGTGGGCATCTCAGCCACCCTTCCCTCACTTCTCTCCAGGTGGGCATCTCAGCCACCCTTCCCTCACTCCTCTCCAGGTGGGCATCTCAGCCACCCTTCCCTCACTCCTCTCCAGGTGGGCATCTCAGCCACCCTTCCCTCACTTCTCTCCAGGTGGGCATCTCAGCCACCCTCCCCTCACTCCTCTCCAGGTGGGCATCTCAGTCACCCTTCCCTCACTTCTCTCCAGGTGGGCATCTCAGCCACCCTTCCCTCACTTCTCTCCAGGTGGGCATCTCAGCCACCCTTCCCTCACTTCTCTCCAGGTGGGCATCTCAGCCACCCTTCCCTCACTTCTCTCCAGGTGGGCATCTCAGCCACCCTTCCCTCACTCCTCTCCCTCCCAGCATCAGCAGCTCTTGTCGTCTGTGGAATCCTCTGGACCGCAAAATTCTCGGCCATTGTTCGTTTCTTATCGACATAATTGACAATCCCTCCACCCCACCCCCCCCCAAAACCACAATCCCCTTTTCAACACCCTCCCTTCCCCCTCGTCACTCCTAACACAACCACACACACTTGTCGCCACCGTTTCCCTAGCAACGCGGATCAGCAAAGCATCCCAATTACAACACTGATATGACAGCTTGCATTGAGACCCTCACACCATCTCCCCTCCCCCCGCCGATCCACCCAACGCACACCCCCCAACGCACACGACCCCCCCCCCCCCCCCCCCCCCCCACTGGTTTGCTCATCTGAGTGATTGTTCTGAAGGCCATTCACAGTGGCTTAGTCTCACTCAGAGCCACATCAAAGACCTCTCAGCCACTTAATGTAGCTATTGTGCTAGTCTTCAAAAGACCCAGAAGGAAAGAGCGGTTTAAGTAGCATCCTACCAGCCGCCGCTGCCTCTTTGGAATGGAGGTGTCGGCACGTGTGTGTGTGTGTGTGTGTGTGTGCGCGTGTGTGACAGAGAGAATCTGTGTTTAATCGACAAAAACGGGATTAGTTCAACACTTTTGTCGCTTTCTTGCGATGCTTTCCAGTGTTTCCAGTCAGTGAAAAGGTGTGTGTGGTGTGAGAGTGTGTGTGTGTGTGAGAGTGTGTGTGGTGTGTGTGTGTGTGTGTGTGTGTGTGTGTGTGTGTGTGTGTGTGTGTGTGTGTGTGTGTGTGTGTGTGTGTGTGTGTGTGTGTGTGTGTGAGAGTGTGTGTGGTGTGTGTGTGTGTGTGTGTGTGTGTGTGTGTGTGTGTGTGTGTGTGTGTGTGTGTGTGTGTGTGTGTGTGTGTGTGTGTGTGTGTGAGAGTGTTTCCTTGTGGTTGTGTGAGCTGCCTGCCTGACTGTATGTCCATACAACCAGGGCGCTTCTTAATAAGCATGTTTGTCGTGTCATGCCACAAGCCACTATAAATCAGCCACCACTATTCCATCCCATCATGCCTTGCACAGATAAGTCCTTTATTGTCATTACACTCAAGATGCAACGAACATTTGTGGGTACTCCCATAGCAGCAGCATTTAAAAATAGAATATAACATATGACGCATGCACGTTATTCCCTGTGTGTTCTGTCTTTCTGCTCTAGAATAGCGTCAAAGCCATTTCAGATCCTGGGTTTCTAAGTATGAGAAGAACCAGCTGATTGGAAGGAGAGTTTAACAAACACTTCAACATGAACATGAGCAGTACCAGCTCTCTAAACTCTCTCTGAAAACATACGACTAACAGGTGTTTGTTATTCAGTCGGAGGGACAGTACATGGCTGATGAACATCCGTACAGTCATGATGGTCATCAGAACACAGGAAAGTCCCAGCAGACAAGCAGATATGTGATGGCATGATTACAGAGACCATAATCAGATGATCCTAGGCAAATCCTGCTTCTCCCAAACCCTTAGGGTCTCTGATTCCCTCTGAGCTGAGAACAGCCTCACCCCACAGCCTCACCACGCAGCCTCACCCCACAGCCTCACCCCGCAGCCTCACCCCACAGCCTCACCCCACAGCCTCACCACACAGCCTCACCAGCTCAGTGACCTGACTAACACAGCCTCACCCCACAGCCTCACCACAAAGCCTCACCCCACAGCCTCACCCCACAGCCTCACCCCACAGCTTCACCACACAGCCTCACCACACAGCCTCACCACACAGCCTCACCAGCACAGTGACCTGACTAACACAGCCTCACCCCACCAGCCTCACCACAAAGCCTCACCACGCAGCCTCACCACGCAGCCTCACCCCACAGCCTCACCACACAGCCTCACCAGCACAGTGACCTGACTAACACAGCCTCACCCCACAGCCTCACCCCACAGCCTCACCCCACAGCTTCACCACACAACCTCACCCTACAGCCTCACCCCACAGCCTCACCAGCACAGACTAACTCGGCCTCACCATATTTCTGAGTGACACTTGCAGGAGCGGCCGAGCCTATTTGTTGTTGCGCCGAGCGCAATTGATTAGCCATACATGGCGAGCAGGTCTGTGATTGAATTACCACTCAAATAGATTGAGTGTCAGTCCCATTTCAGGAGATGTCCATCTCTCTGTCTCACCCTGTCATCAGATCATATTAGAGTCTGTGTCAATAACACAATACTGGCATGGGGGGGGGGGGGGGGGGCATTCATGGCTGGCCTGCTGAAATATGATATCCTTCCCTAAATAAGCAGTATCACCTGTCCCTAATTTGTGTGCGTGTGTGTGCGTGTGTGTGTGTGTGTGTGTGTGTGTGTGTGTGTGTGTGTGTGTGTGAGACGGTGTAGTACATGACTGACACAGATGTTTTCTTGGTGCTCAGAGGCTGTAAGTCAATTAGCTTCGGCTTAATGGTCTGTCTGCATGCGGATGGGCAGCTAGCCGTCTCCCCCACACACCACAGCTAAATCAAATCGGAAACATTCTCGCTCCTCATTTCCCAAATCCACCTCATGTTTCCCCCTCAGAACACACACACACACACACACAATATTTATTGGATTACTACTGTGCTTGTCTCCTCCTCTCCTAGTGTCCTAGTCTCATAGTGTCCTAGTCTCCTCCTCTCCTAGTGTCCTAGTCTCATAGTGTCCTAGTCTCCTCCTCTCCTAGTGTCCTAGTCTCATAGTGTCCTAGTCTCCTCCTCTCCTAGTGTCCTAGTCTCCTCCTCTCCTCCTCCTCCTCTCCTAATGTCCTAGTCTCCTCCTCTCCTAGTATCCTCCTCTCCTAGTGTCCTAGTCTCATAGTGTCCTAGTCTCCTCCTCTCCTTGTCTCCTCCTCTCCTAGTGTCCTAGTCTCCTCCTCTCATAGTGTCCTAGGTTCCTCTTCTCCTAGTGTCCTAGTCTCCTCCTCTCCTTGTCTCCTCCTCTTCTAGTGTCCTAGTCTCCTCCTCTCCTAGTGTCCTAGTCTCCTCTCTCCTAGTGTCCTAGTCTGATCTTCTCCTAGTATCCTAGTCTCCTCCTCTCCTAGTGTCCTAGTCTCTCCTCCTCTCCTAGTATCCTAGTCTCCTCCTCTCCTAGTGTCCTAGTCTCCCTCCTCTCCTAGTGTCCTAGTCTCCTCCTCTTTGAAGATAACATAGGCGACCACCTGCTGAATACAAAGAAAAGCAGTTTGCATCCAGAGCTCTCGATCTCCGTCTCTCCCTTCTTATTAACCTCTTCCCCCCCCTCCCCCTATCTCTCCCCCTCTCTTCTGCCACAGGATGTGGGCTAATTCACTCTTGCAGTGAAACAAAGGGCTTTGCTGATTCCCCCACTTGAATAGCTGTGGGTCATGAGGGTCCACCTCATCCCCTGCTGTGTTTGTGGAGGGCTGATCTGGAGTAGTGAGGCCAAGTCAGCCAATCCCCAGAGAGCTAACAAGCCATGCGGACAGCTCAGCCAATCCCAGAGAGCTAACAGGCCATGTGGACAGCTCAGCCAATCCCCAGAGAGATAACAGAGCGTGTGGACAGCCCTCCACTGGCCATTAGAGATGCTAATGTGATCTCTGTTCCTACACGCTGATGGGATAAGGTAGCCCCCCCACACCTATTCACCCCCTGTCTCTTCTTACACACACACACACACACACACACACACACACACCTCAATGACAAGTCTCCTAACTCTCCTGATCAAGAAATGTTGATGTTGATATCCAATTCCTTGAGCTCAACAAATTGAATATTTGCGACCTTGCGATGGTTGTGATGCTGTGCATTTTTAACACAATGACACAGAACAGGATGTAACCCAGTCTCTTTGATGGGACTTTAAAGAAACCCACAACCAGGTGAACATGCAGGAGGACAGAGTCTCTGGACAGACCTTCTGGAGGGAAAAACGTCTGAGCCTGAGATATTCAACCCAGATCTTGGAACTGCACATTTACATTGAGTCATTTAGCAGACGTTCTTATCCAGAGCGACTTGCAGCAAGTACAGGGACATTCCCCTCTGAGGCAAGTAGGGTGAAGTTCCATGCCCAAGGACACAACCTCATGTTGACACAGCTGGGGTTCAAACCAGGGACATTCTGATTACTAACCCTGAGCGACTGTGCCACGTCAAGCTCCAATGTTGATCCAAGATGGACGGCTCAGGCTTGGGCTCATGTTTTACTGAGATCTTAGTCGTGTTGTACTTGGACGAGTTCCTGCGTGTTTATTCTTCCCTCCTGCTGCTTTCCTGTTCGTGCTGCAGCAGCTCGCAACCTCAGTTCTCTCTCGTATTACTGATCCCAGTGCAAAGGCCTGCCCCCTTATGGCCAACCTTGGTACTGCTTGACGAATAGACCTGCGAGCGATGACCAGGCAGCATCACTGTCCAACAGAAAGTTCTGGAATCTTCTTGTTATTGAAGCTTCAGGGATCTATCTTGCGCAACCAGAACCAGCTGCATAGCAGCTAACCGCTAAGTGACTGGTTACCGTTTCAAAACACTTGAAAACTTCTAGAAATGCTAAGACATAAGTGGCCTCCTATTTTTCTCTAGTCACTAGACGCAGTCTGGGTTTCCTGCTTTTGCTAAACGGTGTTTTTCTTGGTTTGCGTTGGGGAGGTTGGACACTAGATTCCAGATGTTCCCAGATGTTTCGACATGTTCCTAGCGACAGGGGCAGACGGATTTGGTGGAGGATTCTGTACGTGTGTAATTATCGCCCTGGAACGGACCAAGAGGGTGGGTGGGCTGGAATTCAGGGGTGGAAAGAAACCTGGAATAGTTTTGGATGTGAGACAAGAGGGTTGTGCCTCCTGGAGGAGCTGAGGACGTCTCCTGCTGAAGAGTTGAGTGGGAGGGTCCTTTGGAAGGTCATCAGGCCAATCAGGTGTGTGTGTGTGTGTGTTGATGATCAGTGTATGTCATCCTAATGCAATGTATGGCAAAATAAAACAGTAGGAATATCTCTGTCTCTTTCTCTCTGCTTTGCTGATGGTTCCTGGCCTAATTAGAATCACCCTAAAGGTCAAGCAAAGGCTACTCCAAACTTATCTGAGATCAGACGCTTGCCGCTCTTTCAACAAGCGGGATCACTCAAGCCTCTATTGACAACTGCTGCTCAACAGGGCTTTTTCTTAACTCACTGAGGAGTCACCATTACTGGCAAGATGAGAGGGGGAGGAAAGTGCTGAAAGAGAGAGACAGCAGAGAGATACAGAGAGAGAGAGAGAGAGAGAGCGAGAGAGAGAGAGAGATACACAGAGAGAGAGACAGAGAGAGAGAGAGAGAGAGAGAGATACACAGAGAGAGACAGAGAGAGAGAGAGAGAGAGATACACAGAGAGAGACAGAGAGAGAGAGAGAGATAGAGAGAGCTATCTGCTTTACTGTCAGTCTGCAGGGCAGACTCTGATAAGCAACCGACTGTGGCAGCAGCTGGTATCTTTCTGTACCCCTCCTCCACAGAAGACCTGGCTATCATCATCCCCCCCCCCCCTGTCACCTCTCCTCCGACCCCAGCCCGGCCCCACCGACCCTGGGATGAAGATATGATGCTTCAGGAAAGGTATGTGTGTTTGCAGCTGGTGCTCAGTGGCACAGTGGCACAGTGGGCGGCTTGGGCTGCCTGGCACCAGACTGCCATAAGGGGGGTGAGGGAGGGGTGAAGGGCAGCCCCCTTTCTCTCTTTTATTTCCAGTGGCTGAGGGGTGGAGGTGGTGGGGGCGGGGGGGCGGAGCCAGAGCTGTCAGGTCAGGTGACGTCTCATGGGGCACGAACAGGAAGTGACCCAGCGTTGGCGGACAGTCTCCAAGGGTTGCGCTCCGGGGCGACGGGGGGCGACGAGGGCGTGGAGGAACGAGGGCATGATGTCTGCCCCCAACCAACACGACACACTGCCCCCCCCCCTTCTGCCCGACCCCCCCTCACACGCACACACACACCTCGTCTCCAGCGCAGAGACAGTCTGTTCCTTGAAACACTCAGACACACACACACACACACAAACACACACCACTACACACACAGTCAGTGCACACATCCAACCATCACGCGACAAAACATCGCCCGTCGCAGAGGCTATGGTCCCCACAGCCAGGGACAACCAGCGAGGGCTGCAGGGGACCAGTGGCAGCCTGGGCCACGCCCTCAGGCTCCGATTAACCAATCCCTGTGACATGTGACAGCTGTGCCTCGCGGCGATTGGTGGATTTAAGATTGATTGACATGGTGTCTGGAAAGCAGTGAACGGTGGCGCGCCATGGAGACCCGAGGCTGGAGCTGGTAGGGACGAGCCCGCTGAAGCATCAGGGAGCCCGGGTGACCCTCCGCTCCTGACCTCCCGCGAAGGACACGGGCGTCACATGTTGTTGTGGTCAGAGGTTGACGAACGCCCTTCCAGTAGCCCCCCCCCCTCCTCCCCCCCCTCCCTCCCCCCCCCTCCATGTCGTCTCCCTGGGGACCCCTGCTGGGAGCATCGCGGAAGCAGGCTAATAAAATGTGGAGCAGAGCGTGGAACCGCACACGCCGCCCCCCCGGAACGTCACCACACGGAGAGAAACACACGCCGCGCTGTGGGAGCGTGACGAGCAACATCAGAAGCGCATCGTGAAGGAACCCGTGCTTTCTGGAATGTTCTCAGTGTGCCTGGGCAGGTCAGCGTGGTCCAGTTTACTGGAGGAGGTTTCTACTGTAATCAAGGAGGGCTGGCCCCGGAAGAATTTCTCAGCAGATTATTTTGGGCTCCGTGCTGTGTTATTATGCAGCAGATTTGTCTGTATTTAGGCCTGCTGATTGCAGGGCTGCATTGGCCTGGGTTAGGGCTGGGGGTGGTTCTTCCCAAGATGGGCCGGGGTGGTTCTTCCCAAGCCGTGGGGCAAAGAAACACGTGAGAGGAGCTGTACTTTGTGGGGGCCTTGATGTGTGTTGTGGGGACTGGGTGAGAAACCAGCTGTTTGAAGCCCCTGCTTTCTTTCTCTCTCTCTCCCTCGCTCTCTCTCTCTGTCTCTCTCTCATTCTCTCCCTCTCTCTGTCTCGCTCTCTCTGTGTCTCTTTGTCTATATCTCTTTCTCCCTCCTGTCTTTCTCTCTCTCTCTCTCTCTCTCCCTCTCTGTCTCTCTCTCCCTCTCTCTGTCTAACTCTGTCTCTCTCCCTCCCTCTCTCTGTCTCGCTCACTCTCTCTCTCTCTTTCCTCCCTCCTGTCTATCTCCCCCCCTCTCTCCCCCCCCTCTCTCTCTCCCTCTCTGTCTCTCTCTCTCTGTCTCTCTCCCTCTCTGTCTCTCTCTCTCCCTATCGCTCTGTTTCTCTCTCTTTCCCTCTTTACCTTCTGTTCTTTTTGAAAATATATCCTGTGGGCAGGTTCTGCCAGAGTTTATAAATGTGTTTGTTATCTGTGAAACTTTTATCTGCTGTTATCAGTGTGTGTGTGTGTGTTTGTGTGTATGTGTGTGGGTGTGTGTGTGTGTGCGTGCATGTGTGTGTGTGTGTGCGTGGGTGTGTGTGCGCACACTTTCCTCTCCATAATCAGCCACCGACGAAGGGCGGAGCCGAGGCGCTGCCTGAAATGCGATAGCTCCTCGGCTCAAAACTGCTGTCACACACTCACACACTCTCTCACACACGCCGCAAGAGCGCGAGCTGCACGGAGACGCTGGCCCACAGACAGAAGCTCTCGTGGAGAGTGACAGAGATGGAATAAAGGCTGGTTTTTGTAGACGGACCAACATTAAGGTCCATGACTGATCTGCTGTTCTGTTGCCTGTTCGACAAGGAAAACCTGCGCGTGAGGACTGAACGGCATTAGGTGTTCTCAGTTGTAGATGACCGGAGAGAGATCCCCCGGTAGCGCGTGACGGACGGAGAGACAGCGGTAGAAGGCTGAAGCTCCTCTATCGGATCTGGAGCGGGACTAAGATCCCTCTATCTGGAAAGAACCTCAAGTCATCAAGCTGCTGGACTGACATTATTCAACAAGGAAACTGGAATTGTTTAAAATCAGCGCTGATGGGCAATGCTGCTGTCAATCACCAGAACATGAAAGTTAGTTGGTGGCAGGCTCGAGCCTTATTCAAATAGGCTGGCGCAGTTTAACAGGGCTGATATTGTTGTTTTTAGGACAATTTAAAACCATATTTTTGGTTTAGTTGGTGAAAAGTAGCCGGATTAACAGACCCGACACAGACTTTCAACAGATTTGCCAAAGAACGGGGTGGATTTGGAGAAAGAAAGGACATAAATCTTGACGAATCTTTCTCAAGATGGATTTTCTGTGGTCGCTTCTCGGGATTGTTCTGGTAATAAGTCTACCGGACAGAGCGCGTGGGGAGGAAGGTGAGTCGATGTCTGTTAGAAGCGCGTGACCCAACATGAAAGTCTGTCTGTAAACCGCTAAATGACTCGTTAATAACGTTCTCTAGCTGAATGAATAGGCCACTCTATCCTGATTATATTTGTATTTGTAAATTAAAATGTAATTTAAATAGGACAACACCCGAAACCGTATTTACAGCGTTTCCCACCTTATGAAAATATATTTAATCTTGGGTTGTCTTTATTTTTCTAATAAAATCCCCCATCTGTTTCTGATCAGGAATTTGAACGCACGTTTTGAGTGATATTAGAAAGCTGGTGGGTCCGTTAATTTTTCAATTTAAGAGTCAATTCTCCACTGGTGTTAAATAACGGACAGTTTTAGAATGGAGGAGACCGAGCCAGTTTGTCTCTTCAATCTGTTCTTACCTCAGAGTAGGAAACATTTACACTCCGAGAACTGATCACATCTTTTAAATAATGGACGTTTGTAAATGCAGCACGGAAGGATTCAGACATTCAAGAGATACAATTATTACTATTTAAGATTAATTGTAACTTGGCTACGTGAGTGTAGTCTAATGAATTAATTTTCGATATTTGACAAATATATTTCATCAACCCCCCAAAAAAAACAAAGTAAAAAAAACAACATATTGGCATAAAATGCTGCAATTATCTTCACGAAAATAAATTTCCGTATCTTGCTCGCGGATTCATATGGATTTTGTAGTTTCACGTGTTAGATGGTCATTTCTAGTTTTTTTTTTCTAGTGCTGTGAATTTCAGAGTTGATTAAAGATCCGGGAAAAGAGCTTCAGTTGACAAAATATTCGAGTTAGGTTTTGAATTTTGCAACGCCATCTCAGTCACAACAAGCATCGTCCCCCATCATCATTATCGTCCTCCTAATGAGCATCATCAACATCAGACTTCTCATTATCTTGAGGCTTGTCGCTGGCAGTGGTCTGGCAGCTTGTGTGTCTGTGTTGTGTGTTGTGTTGTGTGTTGGCTGATGTGTGTGTCTGCAGCAGAGTGACTTCTGCTGCAGCATCACTATAAACGAACCGGTCTCAAATCAAAGCCAAAAGTTGAGCCCCGAACTTCATTCTGTACTGTTGGTGTGTGTTTCTGGGTGGTGGTGGTGGGGGGGGGGGGGGGGGTTGTTTACATGCATGCGTATGAGCTCGCCTTCCCCCGTGGTTGAGCGAGGCAGGTTGAGCAGCAGACTCAGTTCGGGGTTTGCTGGCGGGACTGTGCGTCCGCTGATCAGAGACAGATGTGGGGCCCTCCGCTGCCGGGCAGTCCTCCCTCTCCTCTGGAGCTGCAAGCCTGCCAAGGCACTCCGTGTCCCAGCCTCTCCCCTCAGAACACACACACACACACACACCAGCAGAGACAGACGCAAGGCAAGAGGAGGTGCTGAGCATTGAACAGCAGAGAGAGTGACAGGGAGAGTAGGAGGGGAACCAGACTGGGGGGGCGGGGGGGACATGTATCTGCAGATAAAGGCAGGGAGAGCAGCCTCTGAGAGAGAGAGGGTGGGGGGGGGGGGGGGTCACCGTGTGGTGGTCAGACGGCGGGAGGTGGGAGGTGCGTGAGAGGGTCTTCCGGAGCTGCAGATACTCCCGCTGCTCCTGGAGGGAGACACTGAGGGGGGCTGAGCGCTGCCAAACTGGGACAGGGCTCTTCCAGCGTGCTCCGCAGCTACTGCAGTTTGACTCGCTGACATTCCCATTAATAACACATTAGCATTTTGATTAGCATTCACTTCATTAACCAAGCCATTAGCATGTATACACAGTGCGTGGGGTGATGTCTATAGGCGCTCACAGGAAGCCTCGCTGGCTGGAGTTTGGAGGTGTCTCTTGTCTTTTGTCTCGCCACACTTCCCCACTTACACACATACTCACACACACACACCCATTCCCATTCGCAGCAGGAACAGTGGCACACCATTAAATATGGTTTTATCCATTTCACAGACATTCCGATCATATGGCGGATATTAAGACATAAAAAGCCTTAGCATCAAAGGAATGTGATAGCAGTAGATGAAACGGACGCCATATTACATGAACACACACACACACACTGTTCTTTGTTCCCCTCAACGCAAACAGATTGCTTCAACACCTTGTCTCTGCCTCGTGATAAACCATAAGAGATTGTTCAGAACACGTCGACGTTGAAAACTTTCCGGAAAGGCTACTTACATTCAAAAAGGCTTTTCTTAACAGCCGCAATTAGCCAGTATACACAAATGTTCGAGCACACGCACACACACACGCACACACACACACGCACGAATCAAGATGCGGCCCGTGTTTGTACAAAGGAATGTCTGGCGTCCTCCAGCTCGACCAATCTAAACATCCTCCGTAACCGACTGGGAGAAGGAGTTTCTGTGCGGGGAGACAATGAGGTTGTGTAAGCGCTCTACCTGGACAGGAATGAGATCACCTCCCAGGGTCTGAGCGTCGATGACCTCCAGAGGGGACCCACTCCCTCCTGCCCCCCCTCCCCGCCTCTGCTGTGTTTACGGGTCACATCCTCCACCCATTGTGCGTCTGACCCTGGATTCGCGAGCTGCGTCCGTTTGTAACGTGTGTGTGTGTGTGTTTGATTCTAACGTCGCGTTCACCCTTGTGTGATTTCAGCCCAGAACAGCTACCTGCACATCGAGGCCAGCCCCAAGACGGAGCAGCAGCGAGCCCGGATCCTGAGCCCCACGGTGGGGGCCGACAGCGGGCCCCTCTGCCTGCTCTTCTCCTACCAGCTGTGGGGAGAGGCCCAGGGCAATCTGAGGGTGCTGCTCCGCGACGCCCACCAAGAGGAGACCCTCCTGTGGACGCTGAAGGGCGACCAGGGCCCCGTGTGGAAGGAGGGTCGCACCATCTTGCCCCGCTCACCCAAAGAGTTTCAGGTACCCAGCCACCTCCCCTACTCCTCCCCACTCCCCACCCCCATCTCACCCAGGAGGTATTGGGAAAGGGTTGTGGGGTTAGCATGGTTTTGTGTCAGGTGTTCTATGTCAGGTGTTCTGTCAGGTGTTTTGTCAGGTGTTCTATGTCAGGTGTTCTGTCAGGTGTTCTATGTCAGGTGTTCTATGTCAGGTGTTCCGTCAGGTGTTCTGTCAGGTGTTCTATGTCAGGTGTTCTGTCAGGTGTTCTGTCAGGTGTTCTGTCAGGTGTTCTGTCAGGTGTTCTGTGTCAGGTGTTCTGTGTCAGGTGTTCTGTGTCAGGTGTTCTGTGTCAGGTGTTCTATGTCAGGTGTTCTGTCAGGTGTTCTGTCAGGTGTTCTATGTCAGGTGTTCTATGTCAGGTGTTCTATGTCAGGTGTTCTGTCAGGTGTTCTGTGTCAGGTGTTCTATGTCAGGTGTTCTATGTCAGGTGTTCTGTCAGGTGTTCTGTCAGGTGTTCTATGTCAGGTGTTCTATGTCAGGTGTTCTGTCAGGTGTTCTATGTCCGGTGTTCTGTCAGGTGTTCTATGTCAGGTGTTCTATGTCAGGTGTTCTGTCAGGTGTTCTGTCAGGTGTTCTATGTCAGGTGTTCTGTCAGGTGTTCCGTCAGGTGTTCTGTCAGGTGTTCTATGTCAGATGTTCTATGTCAGGTGTTCTATGTCAGGTGTTCTATGTCAGGTGTTCTGTCAGGTGTTCTGTCAGGTGTTCTATGTCAGGTGTTCTATGTCAGGTGTTCCGTCAGGTGTTCCGTCAGGTGTTCTATGTCAGGTGTTCTGTCAGGTGTTCTGTCAGGTGTTCTATGTCAGATGTTCTATGTCAGGTGTTCTATGTCAGGTGTTCTATGTCAGGTGTTCTATGTCAGGTGTTCTATGTCAGGTGTTCTGTCAGGTGTTCTGTCAGGTGTTCTATGTCAGGTGTTCTATGTCAGGTGTTCTGTCAGGTGTTCTGTCAGGTGTTCTGTGTCAGGTGTTCTGTCAGGTGTTCTGTCAGGTGTTCTATGTCAGATGTTCTATGTCAGGTGTTCTATGTCAGGTGTTCTATGTCAGGTGTTCTGTCAGGTGTTCCGTCAGGTGTTCTATGTCAGGTGTTCTATGTCAGGTGTTCTGTCAGGTGTTCTGTCAGGTGTTCTGTCAGGTGTTCTATGTCAGGTGTTCTGTCAGGTGTTCTATGTCAGGTGTTCTGTCAGGTGTTCTATGTCAGGTGTTCTATGTCAGGTGTTCTAACCTGGTCTTCTGCTGCTTGGGCAGGTGGTGATGGAGGGCTATTTTGACCACGGTACCTCAGGTCATATCTGGATAGACAACATCCACATGAGTTCTGGCACCCCGCTGGAGGAATGCACACGTAAGTCTGCTGACGAGTGGCCTGTGTTCAGACACACACTCTCTCACACACACACACACACACACACACACACACTCTCTCACACACACACACACTGCCCTATGACCCTCCTTCCTTCTCTCTTCTCTCACACACTCCTCCACTTCTATCTCCTCCTCCTCTCCCTTTCAGGGTCTTGTCACACTCACTCCGCCCCTCTTCATCAGACTCCGCCCCTCTTCATCAGACTCCGCCCCTCTTCAACAAACTCCGCCCCTCGTCATCAGACTCCGCCCCTCTTCATCACACTCCGCCCCTCTTCACCAAACTCCGCCCCTCTTCATCAGACTCCGCCCCCCTTCACCACACTCCGCCCCTCTTCATCAGACTCCGCCCCCCTTCACCACACTCCGCCCCTCTTCACCACACTCCCCCCCCCCAACCAACCCCCCCGTTCCCGTCCCCTAAGTCAAGTCTTCGACAGCTTCGGCGCTCCATTAAAAGCCTGGAAGTTGAGATGAAAGGGAGAGAGAGAGGGAAAATAACAGTGTTATTCCTCGGCAAGAAGAAGAATGGAAACTAGGCCACAAATGCCCGGCGGGCCCGGCGATGCTAATCTATGTTTCATTAGATTCCTTCTCTCCTCTCGTATTTGTAAACAGAGCTTTTTCCAGAACCGTCAAAGGGAATTACTAGACAGACTCTTCTTTCTCCCAAGCAGCCCCAGTGCTGATGTGAAGGTGGCTGTTTTAATCCAGCCTCGGCAGAGGCTTTGGTAAGGAGCTTAACCAGATCAGAGGCAGGCCGTGCGCTCAGAGCCGCCAGATCTGACATCACCCGGATTGACCCACGGCCAAAACATGGCTGCCCAGTCAGGATGCTGGTGAGACGCAGCGCAAAGTCGGTCGGTTCGGGGGTTTTTAGCGCCGGCGCGCGTCGAAAACGGCGGGAACGCGCGGCGTAGGTCAGAGAGGACAGGCGTCATCGCAGCCCCGCCCCTGCCCCTCCACCCTCTCCCCCCCCCACCCCCCTTTCCCCCCCGTGTGTCCCCACGCTGACGTACAGGAGGTGCCACCATGCTGTTTTCCTCCTCTCCTATCCGCCTCCGTCTCCCGTCCTCGTGTTCGTCCCAAAGCATGCTGGGAACCTGCTTATCACCGAACGCAGTCGATGGGCGCGGGGGGGGGGGTGGCGCTTCATAGCACGTTGGCTTTCCCCTCCGAAAAGCTCCGTATTCCCAGCTCACCGCCCCCCCCCCCCCCTCTCTCTCTTTGTTTCCATTCCAAGTACTCAAATGCAAGGTTGTGCTCTGTGGGTGAGCCACTGGCCAGCACCACCTTCCCTGCGATAAACCAAAAAAAGGCCAACCTTCGCACGCTAACGCACAAAAAAAAGAGCCCATTACAAACGCCGCATGAAAATGCCGTTCACCTGAGAAAAGAGTCGAATTTCTGAATTATTAAGCATATTAAGCAAAGAGTTTTTCCCTCGAATTTTCCAAGGGATTTCCCTTGACAGTCTTGACATGTCCCTGGTCTGTGATTGGTCTCCACACGTTTTATTTCCAGTAATCATCTCTTTTTTTTTTCCCTGTTTTTTTTTCCTTCCTCCAGAACCTTTCACAGCCTTCCCTCCTGATATGACAGGTGAGTTGGGGCCATGTTTAATGACAGAATGTCATTTCCTGTTTGAATGTGTTTGCTTTTTTTTTGCTCGCTGCTCTCAACAGCTTTGGCTGACGGTTCCAGATGCTTGTGGTTGTTTTGGTGGCCGACATGAGAGGACGCTCTCAGAAAGAGCCTGTGAGAAAAGATTTGTCCGGGCAAGCCGGTCTATTCTGAGCAGGTGGGAGGATGAAAGAGCCGTGCTTCGCTTGGTTCATGCTGCTTTTCGTTCCCAATTGTGATTACGGAGGCCATCAAAACGTTCATAAGCCTAAGTTACAGAGAACGTTTCGACTGAAGTGGCTTTGATATTCGATCAAGGTAAAACTGAAAAAAACACTTTTAGGAGGCGTCTTTAAATAGACTTTTTCAAGCTCTGTTACACCGACGGAATAAACTCAACTAGGGGGGAGAAAAAATGACCTCGAAGGGAAACTAAACCAAGGGCATCGCACATCTTCTAGCGCTTCAAAACAGATTTTTCCTGTCATGTCTGTTTGATAACGCGGAGAGGATTTTCCATCGCAGTGTCTCATCAGACCCACACAGAGGCTCTCTGCTGAGGATGATGGGAGTTTTTAAGCGATCTGGCAGCTCATCCTGACACAGTGAAGAGTTTGGCAGTTTGTGTTTGTAGAGTTGAAGTGTGTGCAGTTTTACTGCTCATCTCAGGGCTGCACACACACACACACACACACACACACACGCACAGTGGAAGTAATCAGATAGAGTGACAGAGAGGTGGTGTGGGTGTGTCTCTCTCCTCGGCTCTCTAATGAGTGTGAGCGGTGTACAGCAACAGGTCTGCGCACCGTTTCCCTCTGTAATGATGTGACACGGTCCAGGATTCAGCCTGGATTCAGCTTTGAGTCGAACACGCAACCTGTGAAAAGGGATTCCCACCTCTCTCTCTGTCTCTCTTTGTCTCTCTCTTTGTCTCTCTTTGTCTCTCTCTGTCTCTGTCTCTCTCCTTGTCTCTCTCTTTGTCTCTCTCTTTGTCTCTCTTTGTCTCTCTCTTTGTCTCTCTTTGTCTCTGTCTCTCTCTTTGTCTCTCTGTCTCTCTTGTTCTCTCTCTGTCTCTCTTTGTCTCTGTCTCTCTCTTTGTCTCTGTCTCTCCCTTTGTCTCTCTCTGTCTCTCTCTGTCTCTCTCTTTGTCTCTGTCTCTCTCTGTCTCTCTCTTTGTCTCTGTCTCTCCCTTTGTCTCTCTCTGTCTCTCTCTTTGTCTCTGTCTCTCTCTGTCTCTCTCTTTGTCTCTGTCTCTCTCTGTCTCTCTCTTTGTCTCTGTCTCTCTCTTTGTCTCTCTCTTGTTCTCTCTGTCTCTCTCTTTGTCTCTCTCTGTCTCTCTTTGTCTCTGTCTCTCTCTTTGTCTCTGTCTCTCCCTTTGTCTCTCTCTGTCTCTCTCTTTGTCTCTGTCTCTCTGTCTCTCTCTTTGTCTCTGTCTCTCCCTTTGTCTCTCTCTGTCTCTCTCTGTCTCTCTCTGTCTCTCTCTTTGTCTCTGTCTCTCTCTGTCTCTCTCTTTGTCTCTGTCTCTCTGTCTCTCTCTTTGTCTCTGTCTCTCTCTTTGTCTCTCTGTCTCTCTCTTGTTCTCTCTCTGTCTCTCTCTTTGTCTCTCTCTCTCTCTGTCGCTCCTTCTCTCTCTGCTTTTCTGGCTCGTCTACCAGACCTGATGTCACCTAGTTAAGAACCTTGTTTAGCTCGAAGGTTTGGACCATTGAAGACATGAGTTCCCCCTACTGCAGACCTGCGGAGGGAGCAGTGTTCTTGGAGGACTCTGCTTGTGAGAGGCTCAGAGTGGAGGAGCAGCTGGGATAGTATCCAAGGACCTGACTTAGAGAGGAGGACACTGGCCAAGAGGCCACGAAGGAGAACGGAACAGAACCAAAGATGGGAACAGGAGGATTTGTTTTCAAGATGAACTCTCCCCCATAGGCAGCCTGACATTCCCAACTCAGTATCAACCGAGAGGGATTTCTGAAGCTTCCAGAAGCTACCTGGGATTGGCTGGCTGTTGCATGATTAACCCTGGTTCAGTGAACTATGCGGAACCTCTTCTGCTAACAGAACAACGAGGATTGCTGAGTCTCAGATAGATGTGTTATGGGATTTTGTTATAGTTAATTACTATGGCTGCTGTTTCACACCAAGTCAATAGAGTTCAGAGTTCACTGAATCATTTATATCATATCGATCATTGGATTGCTTCCAGTGTCCAAACCCATATTGCTCTTGGTGTGAAAATTCCCTTATCATCAATTGTTGGTTGCAAGCAAAGCTTTTATCTGATTACGCATCTTGATTAATTTGGCTTTTTTTTTTTGTGATGGACTTTTTGATCCAGCATGCTTCTGCATGTTCCCATGGAAGAGAGTAAAAAAGAGAGTAAATAGAATAAATCTAGAATTCTTTAAAGGCTGCTCACCTCTCTCTCCCCTGGTCAACTGTTTTGTATCTGTCCACCAGGGGGAGACCTTCCCGTCGCCAGCGAGCCCACAGTAGATACCCTGGCATTGCCACCCCTACCAGTCCACTGGTATTACGTAATGGCTGCCGGGGTTGCCCTGATTCTTCTGGCGGCGGCCATATTGGTCAGGACATTTTGTTGCCGTCGACAACACCTGGCAGCTAAGAAGAGCCAGCTGTCAGTGGCCTATCACAGCTCCTCCCAGTGCTTCCAGTACAGCCATTGGTCATCCAGCGCCATGGCTCCTCCAGGGGCGGAGCCTGCCCTCCCTGTGAGGAATGTACTATGATGGGAAGGCCAGAGACGCCAAGCCCCTCCCCCTTCACAGGAAGTGGTCACAGTGCCAACGTGACTCTCTTGGGGACCCTTTTCGCCTGATTGCAAGCTAACTTTTCAAAGTGGACGTTTTGATGGGGGGACTTTGTTGTTGATGTTTCACCCAGTGCCGAGAGGAATGTAAGCCAGCCGAAGTTCCTTATCTGGGTGGGTTTGTTTCGGACTTTTGACAACTGGCTCCAACCTACCGCCCTCGCTTCTCTTGGAAGGACCCCAGCGTCAAGGCGCTCTGTGTGGGCCGGGCTCCTCCTGGCGCGGGGCGGGCTGGGGGAGATGGGTCAGCCGTGTAAAAGCACCACTGCTGCCAAACCACAGACTAGGAACTAGGAAGACCCTGGAGAAATAAAGAGAGACTAGGCTGCTGGAGTACTTAGAGGGGGCTAGCTGCTGGAGGGGGGGGGGGGAAGGGTGGGGGGGGGGCGGGGGGCTGCTGGAGTACTTAGAGAGGGCTAGCTTCTGCAGGCTGGGGGGGGTTGGGCGGGGGGCTGCTGGAGTACTTACAGAGGGCTAGCTGCTGGAGGCTGGAAGGGGGGGGGGGGCTGCTGGAGGCTGGAAGGGGGGGGGGGGGCTGCTGGAGGCTGGAAGGGGGGGGGGGGTTACAGGAGATACCATGACTTTTCTGATACGTTCCGTATTGTCACTAAAGACACCCTGTAATTATTCGACAAGATCGTCGTCCCCCCCCCCCCCCCCCCTGAGGGGGAGTGTTAGTTCATAGCAGACTGAACTGGGTTGGAACAGGGTTAAAGGAGCTGTCAGATGGGAGAAGAAGGAGACACCGACATCTTATATATTTAGAAATCGAGAACGGGGGATCTAAAAAAAAAACCTTATCTGGGTTTTGATGGAGCGTTCTTTCGTTCCATGATGAAGGCATCAGGCCATGATGGATGATGCCTTCCTCGTGTTTAGTGTTCCATCCCGGTTCTCTGGCGTAATGAAGAACGTAGTTCTCCTTCCACGCGGGCCCCGCCCATGTTCTTTGTTCTCTGTCTCCTCAGAGCGGCCGTTAGAACCCCCCCCCCCCCCCCCCCCCCCCCCCCCCCCCCCCCCCTTTGAGCCGCCGGTTCCTCTCTCCTGTGTGTTGTGTTCTGGAATCATAAACAGATGTGGCCTTCCACCATCACCACTTCCTCCTGATTTATATTCCTACAAATCCCACAATGCTGTTGGGGACAGCTGGAAGCCATATCCATGGTGTTGTGTTTTTGCTGTGTATATACGCTCTTGACATACCTTGTCTGATGCTCTCCTCAACAGAACATTGATTATAAAAACCAAATGTTCCCAAACAGAGGAAGCTGGTATAAGTTTGTCTGCTCAGAACATCAACAACTGATTGAGAACAGACTGGTTCAGTTCCGTACCTAGAAATACTCTCATGTGAAGTTCTCATATCGATTGATCCGCCACATTATATAACCACTTGAAGCCATGTCTCAACTGAACTGGTAGTTATACCTGTGTAGCAGTCAGAGTTCTGCAGAGTGTGGTTCTGCAGAGTGCGGTTCTGCAGAGTGCGGTTCTGCAGAGTGCGGTTCTGCAGAGTGCGGTTCTGCAGAGTGGGGTTCTGCAGAGTGGGGTTCTGCAGAGTGCGGTTCTGCAGAGTGGGGTTCTGCAGAGTGGGGTTCTGCAGAGTGGGGTTCTGCAGAGTGGGGTTCTGCAGAGTGCGGTTCTGCAGAGTGGGGTTCTGCAGAGTGCGGTTCTGCAGAGTGGGGTTCTGCAGAGTGGGGTTCTGCAGAGTGGGGTTCTGCAGAGTGCGGTTCTGCAGAGTGCGGTTGTTGCAGAGTGCGGTTCTGCAGAGTGCGGTTCTCCAGAGTGCGGTTCTCCAGAGTGTGGTTCTGCAGAGTGGGGTTGTTGCAGAGTGTGGTTCTCCAGAGTGCGGTTCTCCAGAGTGCGGTTCTCCAGAGTGCGGTTCTCCAGAGTGCGGTTCTGCAGAGTGCGGTTCTCCAGAGTGCGGTTCTCCAGAGTGCGGTTCTCCAGAGTGCGGTTCTCCAGAGTGCGGTTCTAGAGTGTGCTTCTTTGGCAACGGTTCATGCAACGTGCTTTTAAATCAGCTGAGGGTTAGACACCCCACTCTGTCTATCGCCACGGCAATTTGGTCCTAGCTTTTAATACTTCTAATTAGTTAATGGACAGATAACATTTATTAAGGCAGCCGTAAGCGCTTTCTCTCCCACCTCCCCCTGCCCTCGTTCTGGGCCAGCAGCCCTAACCCCAGAGGCAACATTAATGATGCTCTTGGTCGTCTGGAGATTCTGCTGTTGGAGGTGTGCTTTGCCGATCACGTAGTCCCCCCCCCCCCCCCCCCCTCCTCCTCTTACCGTGTGCCAAGTGCTGCTCGCACGTCCTAAGAACGTAACACAGTGGATCTTCTGAAAAACAACACTGACTTGATCTTTTTGGGAGTCCCATACTGGTGTTCCCTGTGTGGAGGAGAACAGTTTGACCTTAACTGTGATCGTGCTTCTTCTCCATTTCTGCTCATTAACACACACCGTCATGAAAGGCCTGTTTAAGGGATGGGAGCCCAGATATGATTTATATTTCAATATTAGAGTGAAACGGTTAACTGCATGATTTTGAACTGGACAGCAATGTTTACGACACTGAGCAGGATCATTTTGATGAGGATGTCGAGAAAATATTGTAATTAGGATGAAAAATGAGAAGGATTATTATGGAAATATGAAATGGTTGTTCGGCCTTTGATGTTAAATCTGTTTGTTTTATGTCATTTTGTGAGTTGTGTTGTAAATGATGAAATGAAATTAGTCAATATTCATTGGTGTGATTTTTGTGACAATAAAAAAACTATTTTTCTAAACTGTGTATGTGTGTGTGTACACTTGTCTATGTTTGTGTATCGCAGGCTTTGTTTAAGGTTTCCACTATTTGTTCCTCCTCCAGATAAGAGACCAGGGGACATTGAAGTGCACCGTCTTTTCAACAACCGGGGTCAGCTTGACGGAGGTACGCATCACACCCTGACCCCATCACACCCTGACCCCATCACACCCTGACCCCATCACACCCTGACCCCATCACACCCTGACCCCATCACACCCTGACCCCATCACACCCTGACCCCATCACACTCTGACCCCATCACACCCTGACCCCATCACACCCTGACCCCATCACACTCTGACCCCATCACACCCTGACCCCATCACACTCTGACCCCATCACACCCTGACCCCATCACACCCTGACCCCATCACACTCTGACCCCATCACACCCTGACCCCATCACACTCTGACCCCATCACACCCTGACCCCATCACACCCTGACCCCATCACACTCTGACCCCATCACACCCTGACCCCATCACACCCTGACCCCATCACACCCTGACCCCATCACACCCTGACCCCATCACACCCTGACCCCATCACACCCTGACCCCATCACACTCTGACCCCATCACACCCTGACCCCATCACACACTCAGCGATCGCACACTCAGCGATCTCGCTCCGTCCTCTAACACCCTTCTTCTCTCTCTCTCCCTTCTGCTGATCTCCCTTGGACGACCTCCCTCCCTCCGCCCGCCCATCCCACCGTGTAGTCTTGGAGTCTTGGAGCACAGTGTCGCCCTCGTCGGAGCCTCCAGTCACCCGGATATCGGAGAAGGACAACTCGTGGCTGTACACGCTGGACCCCATCCTGGTCACCATCATCGTGATGAGCTCGCTGGGCGTGCTGCTGGGCGCCGTGTGCGCCGGCCTGCTGCTCTACTGCACGTGCTCCTACAGCGGCCTGTCGTCCCGGAGCTCCACCACGCTGGAGAACTACAACTTCGAGCTGTACGACGGCCTGAAGCACAAGGTCAAGATCAACCAGCAACGCTGCTGCACGGAGGCCTGAGGAGAAGGAGGAGAAGGAGGAGGAGGAGGAGGAGAGAGCGGGAGGGAGAAAGAGCGAGAGAAAGAGGGAGACGAAGAGGGAGAGAGGCGGCCGTTCACCATCCTCGCTGTCGTCTCTTTCCTCTTCGCTCCGTTTGGCCCCCCCGGGCCACCCTTTTGAACCCTGAGGGGGAGAACATACCGTCCTGATGGAGGAAAACACATCGTCACCCCCATCCACCCCCCCCCCCCCCCCCTATTTTCTCAAAGTGGTGCTGGCCAGAGTTGGGTTTAGTTGATCAGTGCCAACGATGGCGGGGCGGGTCTCTGTTGTGGACCTTTCCATTGCCAGGGGTGCTGGGGCCCCCCCAAAAAAAGAAATATCAACACATATCTGTTCCAAATACCTACTACTCCCCAGGAGAAGTCGATATAAATCCTAGATTTGTATAAGGTCTGAGTTTGGAGACAGTAGACTTGTTTCTTGGACATGGAGAAGGCATTAGGCATGTGGGAGAGGTTAGGAAGTACTTAGGGACTGAGTGGTTTTCCATCCTGTGGACACAGATCTTAGTTACTTTGTGGATCATTTTTGTTCGGGTGTTAAGGACTCATGTAACATAGCATTCATCGTTTTTCTCTCGATTCTCTGACAGTCTGTGGTATTTTTAGACGCCACGTCTTTTAATTTCGGTCCCTTTTTTCCTGTTTCCTTTTTGGCCCTTTGCCATTATGTGGATGCTGATTCAATTTAGGAGGAGGTAAATAGGAGGGGACAAAAAAAATGTTCCCACTTGAGATAGAGTTACTGTTAGATTTAGTTTCAGGCTGTCGTCCCTGTTTTTCCTATTTACGTAAGAGAAAGACGTTTTTGCACTGAGGCCGAGGGTTGAAGGCGAACACGGTTTGGTCGGTGCAACCTATGGATTGCTGAAGGTGAGGAGAGGAATCGAGATGCTGCGACGAAGAACTGGAGATCACAGAAAAGCGCTAAATCCCCAGTTGGAAACGTGTTACGGTTTTGAAGAAGGACCTAAGAAACGCACAGTGAGAACCTGGACTTCGGAATCATGGACGGGATGCAGACGTGAGCCTTAAGTCAGCTGTCCAGGGAGGGGAGGGCAGCTGAGGGAGTGTTTCCAGGTGTGACCCTCCTAACGCTGGGGCTCCTTCAGGGACGGGAGCACCACCACAGCACCTCTCAATGGCTGCGCTGGTTCTCTTTCTTTCCCACACAGATTTTTGTTCCTTTTTTTTGCAACGTACCCGGAGAGGCTGGCTTGGAAGAAGGGTCCAGGGTTTGGCCAGAGATGAGAGACTGAAAAGACTCTTGCCTCTCTTCCTTCTGGTTCCTCTGCTCCTCTCGTCTTTGTGAAGTAGGGCGAGGGAGAGAGGGCAGTCAGGCGTTTTCACTCAACGCACACGCACGCACACACACCTATTGAATTACATCGTCAAACTGACACGCCAAAATAACATGTGATCTTTCTTCTTGGTGGATAAATACGCCCACATGCAAACACACACTCAAACACACACACACACACAGCAGTGCACAATGCTTGGTGTGTATAAAGCTGTAAGTACCTGGGTATGATCGAATGGACACGGGCCAGAGCTGAAGAGGAATTTCCCCGGATAGAAAGCGTCCGTCCAAACCCGCACGGCCTCCCTCGACCCAGAGACTTCCATCACTGGACCCCAATGACTCTCTTCCAAGTGCCTTGGAGCTTCTGTGATCCAGCTTGCCTTCGGAGTCAGTATCAAAACACCGCAGTTACAGCGCCCCCTTCTGTCAAGGAGGGCAAACTCACAAGTACCAGAATCTTTTCTCGCACTGGACTGACATAACGCTGTTGTTGTTGTTTCGGGGACTTTGTACATAAACTTTCTTTTTATGGTTGTTATTATTATTGTTCTGATTATTTAATAAAGGATTTATACCGTACAAAAAAAGTCCAGTGGTTGTGGATGATGTCTCTGCTGTCGTCCGCCCTTGAAGGATGAGCCTGAAAATGAGCCGTAGTGTTCTGGGAAGACTGGCCTATAGTGTGGAACCCCCACACATGCCACAGCCATAACTCAAAGGTAAACATGAATCAAATCTCCACCACACACACACACACACACACACAGTGTGGCAGCCACACATATCTTCTCTAATCTCCCCATGAAGTCCCATTAGCCAGGACCTCCAATCATCCTCGTTTAAGAGCTCCCAACATCAAAGCTTTGAAGTGCTCCCGAACCCCATGACACACACACACATACACACACACAAATACACACGCAAACGCACACAAACACATGCACAAACGCACACAAATGCACACAAACACATACAAACACACAAAAACACACACAAACCCACCTAAAGACCCACAAACACACACAAACACACACACAAACGCACACAAACACACAAAAACGCACACAACCCCACCTAAAGACCCACAAGCACTCACAAACACACATAAACACACCCACACACGCTGTGTCTCATTTCACCTCAGCTCCACATCCTCCACACTTGTGGTTCTGTTTAGGATCCGTCCTCAGACCCAAAATGCAAACATGATGAGTGAAATCTGTTCGCCTGGCATTTCAGATCCAACATGTCTGACTGTGAGAGTGTCTGACTGTGGAGACTCGCAGGCTGGGAGAGCGAGAGGGAAAAATATCAGGAAACAAAGACATTAGGCTAGACTGGAACCGTAATATATTATAGTGCAACACATAATGGCTCGGTTTCCCAGTGTCCCTCTGAGGTGTGTCAGCCTGGCCAACCCAGGTCATCTGAGAGCACGCTGTTCCAGGATCAGCCAATCACAGCAGGGATCAGCCCGTGTCGGTCCACTGACAGACTAGCTGCTTCCTGTTAGCACCGCCCACACTTCCATACAACGAGCCAATTACAGGCCACCAACAAACAAAAAAACAACAATCTCCAAGCAACAGTGGAGGAGTCGCCATCTGCTGCAGTCTTGATTGATCCCCATAGAAAAGAGCAACAAACACAAACGACAACACAACACAGACAACAACACAGACACAACACAGACACAACACAGACACAACATAGACACAACACAGACACAACACAAGTGTCGACAGGAAATCACCAAAGGACCCAGACTAACACTGTTCTGTTGCCACCTTCTGTTTTTACACCACAATTATTTGAAACTTTTCGCAAGTGTTATTTTTGTTAAATCAGTCTGAAATAGAATACTCCATAGAGTCTTCCCTTTCCTTCACACCAGAGCAAGCAACTCTGAAGTCAGCTGTCTAAGGCAATCCAATCAGGGTCTGTAAGACGATAGGGCCATGATTTAGAGGGGGAAGGGGGCGTGAAAGGGTCACAATAGGAAAAGGTTCCAAGACACAGCTGATTCATTTTGGGATTGTGTAATGGTGAACTGGGCCTCCACTGGGCCTCCACTGGGCCTCCACTGGGCCTCCACTGGGCTGCACGTGCCCAGTGGAGGACATGCCGGGTCTCCCTGGTTCTCTGGGTGTGTCCTTAAGGTCAGGGGTCAACCCCCGGGTCACAGTTCGGCACCGGTCCGTGAGTCAGTTGGTTCCGCGACGCACAGGAAGAATACATAACTGACAGGATTTCTGTTTTATTTATTATCTGATTATGAACAATGTTTTTTGGGGGGGCGAAGTGAACGTATTCCCTCCGCCACAGCTGTCTGTGACTCTTGATGCATGTCTTAAGGGTCACGTCTTACCTACATCCGCTACCTTCATAAGGCTGGAGGCAGGCTGGTTAAGACTGGATCAGAACCTGGAGGCAGGCTGGTTAAGACTGGATCAGAACCTAGAGGCAGGCTGGTTAAGACTGGATCAGAACCAGGAGGCAGGCTGGTTAAGACTGGATCAGAACCTGGAGGCAGGCTGGTTAAGACTGGATCAGAACCTGGAGGCAGGCTGGTTAAGACTGGATCAGAACCTGGAGGCAGGCTGGTTATGACTGGATCAGAACCTAGAGGCAGGCTGGTTAAGACTGGATCAGAACCAGGAGGCAGGCTGGTTAAGACTGGATCAGAACCTGGAGGCAGGCTGGTTAAGACTGGATCAGAACCTAGAGGCAGGCTGGTTAAGACTGGATCAGAACCTGGAGGCAGGCTGGTTAAGACTGGATCAGAACCTAGAGGCAGGCTGGTTAAGACTGGATCAGAACCAGGAGGCAGGCTGGTTAAGACTGGATCAGAACCTAGAGGCAGGCTGGTTAAGACTGGATCAGAACCTAGAGGCAGGCTGGTTAAGACTGGATCAGAACCTAGAGGCAGGCTGGTTAAGATTGGATCAGAACCAGGAGGCAGGCTGGTTAAGATTGGATCAGAACCTAGAGGCAGGCTGGTTAAGACTGGATCAGAACCTGGAGGCAGGCTGGTTAAGACTGGATCAGAACCTGGAGGCAGGCTGGTTAAGACTGGATCAGAACCAGGAGGCAGGCTGGTTAAGACTGGATCAGAACCTAGAGGCAGGCTGGTTAAGACTGGATCAGAACCTAGAGGCAGGCTGGTTAAGATTGGATCAGAACCAGGAGGCAGGCTGGTTAAGACTGGATCAGAACCTGGAGGCACACCACTGTCACACAGCTCCCTCCCGTCCCACACGGCATTCTGGGAAGTGGGCCCAGACCAGCTTCAAAGCCCTCTATTTGGGTCAGACTGGAGGTCCAGGGGAGCAGGGGGGCACAGGGGGGGGGCACAGGGGGGCACAGGCGGCGGTGGACAGCCAATGACGCTCATGCTAGTGACAGCAGGGGCGCTGGCGTCTACATATTTACGAGCGCCTGGAGCCCTGGTCACTTTCCTTCCAGATGTTTCATGATAATCTTGTCCATGGGCGGGTGAGACTGCTGGAAGCAAAACAAAATGGAAGGAAAAAGAACGATTGGAAAATGTTTATTAGACGCTCAATCTAGTCCTCAAGCTTAGTCCTCATTCTGACTGTCTCAACAGGTCAGGCATAAGGAAATGACGCAAACCAGTCATCATTTCGCACATCTAACCTGTGTAGCCAGGGAATAAATCCCAGCATTAAAATAGGGTACTGTCCCTTTAAAAACCTAGACCCTGATATAGAGTGTGTGAAAAGTAGATTCCTCAACGCGAGGTAAATCATACTATCTTGCTTGTTTGGTGTTTTTGTGTTTGCCCTGCTACTATTGGTCAGTGAGCAGAAATGTCAGGTTTTCTCTGTGGGGATTGGCCAATGGGCGGGACAAGGGAGGAGAGGAAAAAAGAAAGAGGGAGAGAGGAGAGGGAGTGAGGCGTGCACCAGAGCATGGCCGCAACTTCACGATTGTGAAGAGTTTTCGAAGAGTGTAATATAACTGTTATGTGACTAGTAATGTTATTCGACTTATTACAACGTGCGGAAAGACTGTGAAATACAAAGCTACGTGAGACAATCGTCAGACTGCTACCAGATAGCACACCTGCTAAGGTCGTGTTAGTGCTTAATGGACAGACGGGGACACGTGGAGTGAGACTAATTCAGTGCTCTGTGGGGTTTGACCCACTCGGGTGAGCGTTGGAGGGTGAGGAAGACCTGCGGGGTTTCTTTTTCGACGGCGGCCAACGTCGTCACAGCAACGAGAGGTGAACGAGCTGTTTCCGTGAGCCTCGGACGAGGCTGGATTTTCCTGCATCAACGGCTGCAGGTACAGAGACTGAGAGACTGGTTCAGCGTGGGTGAGTGAGCACGGCATCGGATACAGCGGCGGCAACTCTTCACAACACTGGACCACTCATCATCAAACAGGCCTGCAACGGGGGGTTTGTCATTTTCTTTGCCGGCTGTATTATTAAGTTTATGTGGGCCCACTTTAACTGTGAGACATAATATTCTGTGTGTAAGAGGTTCCGGTTGGAGTAAAGGATTCGTATTTTCCTGTTGGTACGAGGGTTGCAAGTTTACATGCAGGGTTGAGAGATTCTGTGCAATTAGCAGTGATAACTTGGTCTGGTTGAATTGTAAAGGGTTTTTGTTGGGTTTTTATTTATTTGTGATGACAGGTCACCTATTTGATTTTGGTCGAGGTACTATAATTTGAGGTGTTAACAGTAAGAGAGTACCCTTTTTGAGTTTCTAAATTCGTTTTATTCCACCACTAACCTGCCAAAATATTTCGATTGGGTAAATAAATAAAGAATTAATTTATGTTCATTCATAATTCCGTTTGTGTCAAGTTAGTAACTAGTGGGGGTCTGGTAAATTGGGTTACAGGTGATAACCATTACAGAAACCTTAGACTTAACTAAGTTAACGAACCTTTAGTGCTGTATCTTTACGCCACGATACTAAGGAAGCGCTACATAAATGGAGGCACCGCTGAGATTCTATTAACTAGTTAAAGTATATTAGCCTGTAACACCTACTAGCCGTGGTTTACCGCCGCGAGTTAACTATCCTAGTTTCTCTTCAGTAATTATTTAGTTACCCTTTTCTTGACTCATTTCTGAGCTATTCAAAGCTAACTTGCTAGGATAGTATTTTGTAAACCAAACACTAAATAGTTTGTAACAGGAAATCAACAACGTCCTAGACATGTCCGTACTAGAGAATTGGTGTAAAGGGGAGGGAGTAGACCAAGCTCATGCTCTCATACTGAAGAAAGTCCCCATAGATGCCACCAGAGATGTCATTGAAAAGACATTAACCACAATCAAAGCCCTGGGACGAGTGAGAGTCCTAGGACGAATGTATGACCCTAAATCACAGTCACTAATGGTACTTTGTGAATGCAGTGAAAGAGTCAACCTGAAGACTATGCCCTTGGATGTGGTCCCTGTTGATGGAGGGGAGCTGTGGACTTTGCATGGACCAGCCAGCGGAGAAGAAGCCACTGCGGGTGATGAAGGAGGAGATGCGCCTCTGGGCCCCAAAGACAGTCTCCCGCCCACAGAGGGACCGACTGAATCTGAGATGGTACCTCCTGACACTACCCAAGGTAACTCTGCCGAGTCCATTATACGTGCAGTGGGGGAGCTCCTTCTGAAGACAATGAAGCCTCAAGAGAGCAATGGTTTCCGACGCCTAAGGGCATATTCTGGGCTAACACCCACACCTGCTGGAGAGGAGAATTTGGATACTTGGACGGAGCAGGCACGATTGATGGTAGACGAATGTGACTGTTCAAGTCGGGAAAAACGAAAGAGGATTGTGGAGAGTTTGAAAGGACCGGCTTTAGAGATAGCCCAAGCTGTGAGAGCCAATAACCCTGAAGCTACTCCTCAGGAATATATTGAGGCCCTGGAGAGAGCATTTGGAACCTCTGAAACCCCTGAAGATTTGTATTTCTCATTCAGATCCCTTCGCCAAAGTTCAGGTGAGAGACTTTCTGATTTTTTGAGAAGGGTGGAGCGCTTACTAACCAAGGTGGTAGGGAGAGGTGGGTTACTCACTAACCAAAGAGACAGTGCACGTGTGGAACAACTCCTCAGGGGCGCCGTCGAGTCAGATTTACTTCTCCTGCAGTTACGCTTGAGAGAGAGAAAGAATAACCCACCCTCTTTTCTTGAACTGTTGAATGAAATTCGACAAGAGGAGGACCAACAGATATTACGAAAGAAATCCGCTCCCCACTCAGCCAAGCCTATCGTTAGGCAAGTGAGAGTTGATGATGAAGTTAAGCTAACCGACAAAGAGGTTCAAGACCTGAAAGCCCAGATTGTGTCATTGCAGTCCCAAGTATCTGAGTTGACATCTGGGTCATCAAAAGCCACAACGAAACCTCCTGAAGAGACACAGACAGATGATCAGTCCAAAGCCAAATCAAACCGTGAGGTTCAAGCATTAAAGGAACAAGTTGAGAGTCTGCAGAAGCAGATTGGGATAATGACAGTAACACACACAGAAACCAGACCAACAAGGGAGTCCAGTGGGAGAGCAGACCCCAGAGAGAATAAAGGAAGCCTTGACGCCCCCAACAGACAGAGTTACAAAGGCCAGTCCCGGGACCGAAATGATAGAGATGAATTTTTCTGTTATCGATGTGGCAACGACGGTCATGTAGCCACACGATGTAACGCCCCTGAAGACTGTGCCAAAGTAATACAAAAACTGGTCCGTACCTTAAGAAGGCACAAGGAACACAACAACAGAGAACAAACAAACCCACATAAAGAGACACAGTACACGCATGGTTCTATTAAACGTAGTGCAGTAGACCACAAAAAGCCTGGTAGCCTTCCTGAAGGGCTTGTGGGAGAGACTTCCCTGAGCAAAGTCATCATAGAGGGACAACCGCTCACAGCACTTATGGATGGTGGCTCCACCGTTTCCATAGTTTTTGAGAGTTGGTTTCAAGAACACCTGTCCCATTTGCCACTCCATCCCATTTCCAGTTTAGCCCTTTGGGGTCTCAGTGAGTCCTGTTATCCTTACAAAGGCTATGTTGCAATGAACGTTCAGTTTGTGGATGACGGACCCAACCCTGCATCAAAGACGGTGTTGGCCCTTGTCTGCCCAGATCCTAAGGGTCCCGATCAGTCACCAGTACTTTTTGGGACCAACGCAAGAAAGTTTGACCATGGGCCCCGGGCAACAGATGATACAGAGAGCAATGGGCAGGCCCAAGCATGGCGAGTTTGGGCACAGGCCTCAGGGGAACAAAACTCTTCCAAAAGCCTTGGGAAGGACAAGATAGGACATATAAAATGGGCGGGCCCTGGACCACTTAAAATCTCTCCAGGTGGTGCAGTTTTTGCCGCCTGCAAAGTCACTGCAGACGACACACTGAAGCACGACATTCTGGTGGTCGAAGCGCCTGTCCAGTCTTTTCTTCCTGCTGGGGTCGTGATACCCCCCTGCGTCCTTCTTCCCTCCGATATGGATGTGAACAGTTTTTCTGTGCTACTCAGGAATGAGTCGCTAAAATCCAAATCCATTCCCAAAGGTACGGTCGTAGCCCATATCCACAAAGCTGAAGTGGTGATGGAACTCCAGAAGGATAATGGATCCCTTTCAACCCTAGATCCTGGAGTGTTTGATTTTGGCGAGTCCCCCATCCCCACTGCTTGGAAGGAGAGACTAGCGAAGAAGCTGTCTGAGAGAGCAGGAGTGTTTTCAATGGTGGAATGGGATGTGGGATTAGCTAAAGGCGTAGAACACCACATCCGCATTAGCGATCCTCGACCTTTCAGAGAACGGTCAAGACGACTAGCACCTGCGGATATAGAGGACGTCCGGCGACATCTACAGAAGCTTCTAGCTACTGGGATAATAAAGGAGTCCCGCAGCCCATATGCGTCGCCTATTGTCGTGGCAAGAAAAAAAAATGGTTCTATCCGGATGTGTATCGATTACCGTACTCTGAATTCTCGTACTATCCCGGATCAGTACACAGTCCCCAGGATTGATGATGCCCTCGACTGTATGACTGGCAGTCGGTGGTTTTCTGTGTTGGACCTAAGAAATGGCTACTACCAAATCCCAATGTCTGAAGAAGACAAAGAGAAAACAGCCTTCATTTGTCCATTGGGATTCTTTCAATTTGAACGTATGCCCCAAGGCATCACTGGAGCACCATCAACCTTCCAGCGCCTCATGGAGAGGGTGGTAGGGGATATGAACTTGCTCCAGTGCCTGGTATATTTAGACGATCTCATTGTCTTCGGTAAGACCTTAGAAGAACATGAGGAACGCCTTTTGAAAGTGTTAGATCGTCTTCAAGAGTATGGGCTGAAAGTATCCATTGACAAATGTCAATTTTGTCAGCCGCAGGTCAAATACGTCGGCCATATTGTGTCAGCGGACGGAATAGCTACCGACCCCGACAAGATCAGCGCAGTCGCTCGCTGGGAACAGCCAACTGACCTTAAAACCCTGCAATCTTTTCTCGGTTTCTGCGGCTATTATAGACGCTTCATTGCCAACTATTCAGCGATTGTAAAACCGTTGACAGACCTTACAAAAGGCTACCTTCCCACTCAGCACAACAAGAAAGCTACTGCACAGATGGCTAGCTATTTCAAGAGGCCTGAGCCATTTGGTGAGAGGTGGACCCCTGAGTGTACAGTGGCGTTGCAAAAAATTATCCACTGTCTCACCCACGCTCCTGTGCTGGCCTACGCAGATCCAGCCAAGCCCTATATACTCCATGTGGATGCCAGCTTTGAAGGGTTGGGTGCAGTTCTCAACCAGGAGTACTCAGGTGGGTTGCGCCCTGTCGCTTTTGCCAGTAGGAAACTGAGGGACCCTGAAAGAAATTACCCTGTTCATCAGTTAGAGTTTCTCGCACTGAAGTGGGCAGTGGTTGACAAGTTTCATGATTACCTTTATGGGGCCAAATTCACAGTCAGAACGGATAATAACCCACTGACCTATGTTCTCACGACTGCCAAGCTCAATGCCACCGGACATCGTTGGCTAGCAGCCCTGTCTACATATGATTTTGCCTTACACTATAGGCCAGGAAGAGAGAATGTGGATGCAGACCTGCTGTCCAGAAACCCAAGTGATGGAGACGACGGATGGATACCTCCATCAGGGGTAAAAGCCATCTGTAAAAAACTCAATGTCACCGAGTCCCCAAGTACCCCGGACCGATGCGTGGATCAGCTAGGTGCATCGCCCTCTGCAATCCCTGAGTTGTACGCCTACCCTGTTAGGTTGGATGGAGGCCCTGTGGACCCAGTAGGTCTAGTGGATATGCAGAAGGATCAGGACATGGATGAAGTCATGGGAAGGGTGAAACATGAGATAAGAGCAAACAACTGGCCTTGTCCCATCCAGAGCACTCATAGGGAGGCTATCCTGTTCCAACGAGAAGGTGGAAAATTGCACCTGCACAATGGTCTCCTGTACAGGAAGGTGGTAAAGCCAACTGGGAAAGCAATATCTCAGCTAGTGCTTCCAGAACAACACCGACATCTCGTGCTAAAATCCTTGCACGATGAGTTTGGACATCTGGGGATTGATAAGACAACTGAGTTGGTGCGTGATAGATTTTACTGGCCCAAAATGGCTGTTGACATCGAACAATATATTAAGACCTGTGGAAGGTGTGTGGCTCAGAAGACTTTACCGCACAGGACTGCTCCACTTCACCAAATCACCAGTCGGGGTCCGATGGATTTGGTTTGCATAGATTTTCTGTCGATTGAACCAGATGCACGAGGAGTAGCCAATGTATTAGTGGTCACTGACCATTTTACTCGCTATGCTCAAGCATTCCCCACGAGTAACCAGACTGCCTCAACAGTTGCCAAAGTGCTGTTGGAGAAGTTCTTCGTCCATTATGGCCTGCCCACACGTATACACTCAGACCAAGGGCGAGACTTTGAGAGTCGGTTGATAAAGGAGCTCTTGGGTATGCTGGGGATTAAGAAATCAAGAACCACCCCTTATCACCCGCAGGGGGACCCACAGCCGGAGCGCTTCAACCGCACTCTCCTGTCCATGTTGGGTACTCTCAATCCCAAACACAAACAAAGGTGGAGTCAACAGGTTGCTTTTCTGGTGCATGCTTACAATTGCAGCCGTAATGAGTCGACTGGTTGCTCCCCTTATTTCCTGATGTTTGGGAGAGAGGCCCGACTACCTATTGATGTGTGTTTTGGTATGTCTAGTGGAGGAGAAGATCAGAAAACTCACCACCGGTATGTGGAAGAGCTAAGAAAGGACTTGAGACAGGCTTATCACCTCGCGTCTGAAGCCTCAGGAAAAAACCATCAGAAGAACAAGCGAAACTATGACAATAAAGTCCGAGTCCACAACCTGCAAGACGGAGACCGGGTACTCATTCGAGTTTTGGGAGTACCGGGAAAACACAAACTAAAAGAGAAATGGGACTTGCAGCCATATGTGGTTGTTGGGAAGCTTCCCAACTTACCTGTTTATCGGGTCAAGGCTGAAGAAGGTAGAAGTATTGTAAAAACCCTTCACAGAGATCATCTACTTCCGATAGGGTTCCTGGTGAGAATGCCGGAGATCCAGGAAGAGAGACCCCAATACCTGAGACCCACCACCAGAGCAAGGGCAACTGGTGAGGTGAGGCCAATGACTGGAGAATCTGAGCAGAGTGATTCTGAGTCTGAAGAGGAGGATTCTCACTACAATTGGAGAGAGGTCCCGAACTCTGACAGGCCAAGTCTAACTACTTCATTGCAGCCTATGAACTGTCCCCAAGATGAGACCGAGACAGTTTTGTTGGAGAGTAGTGGTGCCACTGGTACACCTCCAACCGAAGAAGAGACTGACACTGCTTCTATGGCAGAGGATGAAACTGCCAGCGTTGAGTTGGCATCTGAGGACCCTGGGGTGGACACAGGACGTGAACTGAAGGAAGTCCCAACTACTAGTGAGACTGAAGATGGACCAGCACCTTGCCGATACCCCGTGGTGAAAAGAGCAGTTAAGCCAGTCATTCGTTTGAGTTATGATGAACCGGGAGAGCCTACAGACAAACCAATTGTCATTCTGCATAGGGGGGTGAGGATATGTATCACACTATCTAAACAGTCTAATATGGACACCCTTAGATCTCGAAACTGTTAACGCGTAAGTCTGATGAGGACATCCAGACATTTAAAAGGGGGAGGGTGTAGCCAGGGAATAAATCCCAGCATTAAAATAGGGTACTGTCCCTTTAAAAACCTAGACCCTGATATAGAGTGTGTGAAAAGTAGATTCCTCAACGCGAGGTAAATCATACTATCTTGCTTGTTTGGTGTTTTTGTGTTTGCCCTGCTACTATTGGTCAGTGAGCAGAAATGTCAGGTTTTCTCTGTGGGGATTGGCCAATGGGCGGGACAAGGGAGGAGAGGAAAAAAGAAAGAGGGAGAGAGGAGAGGGAGTGAGGCGTGCACCAGAGCATGGCCGCAACTTCACGATTGTGAAGAGTTTTCGAAGAGTGTAATATAACTGTTATGTGACTAGTAATGTTATTCGACTTATTACAACGTGCGGAAAGACTGTGAAATACAAAGCTACGTGAGACAATCGTCAGACTGCTACCAGATAGCACACCTGCTAAGGTCGTGTTAGTGCTTAATGGACAGACGGGGACACGTGGAGTGAGACTAATTCAGTGCTCTGTGGGGTTTGACCCACTCGGGTGAGCGTTGGAGGGTGAGGAAGACCTGCGGGGTTTCTTTTTCGACGGCGGCCAACGTCGTCACAGCAACGAGAGGTGAACGAGCTGTTTCCGTGAGCCTCGGACGAGGCTGGATTTTCCTGCATCAACGGCTGCAGGTACAGAGACTGAGAGACTGGTTCAGCGTGGGTGAGTGAGCACGGCATCGGATACAGCGGCGGCAACTCTTCACAACACTGGACCACTCATCATCAAACAGGCCTGCAACGGGGGGTTTGTCATTTTCTTTGCCGGCTGTATTATTAAGTTTATGTGGGCCCACTTTAACTGTGAGACATAATATTCTGTGTGTAAGAGGTTCCGGTTGGAGTAAAGGATTCGTATTTTCCTGTTGGTACGAGGGTTGCAAGTTTACATGCAGGGTTGAGAGATTCTGTGCAATTAGCAGTGATAACTTGGTCTGGTTGAATTGTAAAGGGTTTTTGTTGGGTTTTTATTTATTTGTGATGACAGGTCACCTATTTGATTTTGGTCGAGGTACTATAATTTGAGGTGTTAACAGTAAGAGAGTACCCTTTTTGAGTTTCTAAATTCGTTTTATTCCACCACTAACCTGCCAAAATATTTCGATTGGGTAAATAAATAAAGAATTAATTTATGTTCATTCATAATTCCGTTTGTGTCAAGTTAGTAACTAGTGGGGGTCTGGTAAATTGGGTTACAGGTGATAACCATTACAGAAACCTTAGACTTAACTAAGTTAACGAACCTTTAGTGCTGTATCTTTACGCCACGATACTAAGGAAGCGCTACACCTGATTTTTCTACTTTGGCACCAGTGTGAAAATGCTTTGTGTGTTTTATTAAGAATGAAGCGATGTAATCCTGACGCTGTGTGTTTGATCATGTTGGCAGGCAGCAAGACTGACTCCCACCTCACTAATAAACAGACATCAACACTGACATGATTACGTCTCTTACTCTCTTCAATAGAGCGAGTCAATAATCATTTGAGCAACCCCCCCCCCCAAAAAAAACAGACAATGTCATTGGAAAAGCATGAAGCCGTTATGTAACAAGAATGTTTTGCTTTCAACAGAAGGCAACGCCTCGACAAATAAATGGCGGTTGGAAAGCAGAGCCCATCTTCCAACTTTTCAGACTGTCATTAAATGTGAAGACAAAGAGTTCTTCTGTGTGTCTTTTGTCTCTTTTATGTGTCTGACAGACATTTTATTTGAGGATAATTGAAATGGCCTCCTCATAAGTTTCCCCTCAAATTATTCCTTTTCATTACAGACTCCATTGAGGAGATAATCAAATTCAATTGCACTTCAAGCCCCATCTGTTCCGAAATAATTGACAATTCTGTTCGAAAAGGACGAGAAAGAAAAACTGTGTCTTTGGAGTGTGCTCATAAATATCTGGATCCGGATCGAATGAGCTCCACTTCCACAAATCACACGTGCAAACGAAGGTAACCCTGCTGGCATCTCTGGGCTTCAGCCTGCGAGGGGTTGGAAAGCCCTGGCAGAAGACTCTGCTGGTTCGTGCTTTTGCATGTTTGTTTGAAATGGACGCCGGTTTCTACTCTCCCGAGTGGGGTGTCGATAATGTGTGTCGTTCGGTCAGCGTGGTAGGAGGGGAGAAATCTCCACAGTCCTTCTGTACAACATGGGCATGTTATTACAGAGACACAAACAGAGAGAGAGAGAGAGAGGGAGGTGGATAGAGGGAGGGAGAGGTAGAGAGAGAGAAAAGGAGATGAAGAGAGAGAGGGAGATAGAGAGAGAGAGAGGGAGGTAGATAGAAAAGGAAAGATGGAGGGAGAGAGGGAGCTAGAGAGAGAGAGAGAGGTAGAGAGAAAAAGACAGAGGGAGGTAGAGAGAAAAGGAAAGATGGAGGGAGAGAGGGAGCTAGAGAGAGAGAGAGAGAGAGAGAGAGAAAGGTAGAGAGAAAAGGAAAGATGGAGGGAGAGAGGGAGCTAGAGAGAGAGAGAGAGGTAGAGAGAAAAAGACAGAGGGAGGTAGAGAGAAAAGGAAAGATGGAGGGAGAGAGGGAGCTAGAGAGAGAGAGAGAGAGAGAGAGAGAGGGAGGTAGAGAGAAAAAGACAGAGAGGGAGGTAGCGAGAGGGAGGGAGAGAGAGGGAGGTAGAGAGAAAAAGAGATGGAGAGAGAGAGAGAGAGAGAGAGAGAGAGAGAGGGAGGTAGAGAGAAAAGGAGAGATGGAGGGAGAGAGGAAGCTAGAGAGAGAGGGAGGTAGAGTGAAAAAGAAAGTACAAAAGACAGACAGTCAGAAAAGAAGCGACTGTACTAGTCTTTGTAGTATTGTGTAGTATTGTGTAGCATTGTGTAGTATTGTGTTGTACTGTGTGTGGTGACCTCCTTTGTGAGAGATAGCTCGGTGCTATGGTGCTCTTAGTAACAGCACCCATGGGAGCACAGATTTACTGCCAGATTCAGCTATGCTGAGCTTCACTTTAACATCATTCAGCCTCCAGATCACGCACACACACACACACACACACACACACACACACACACACACACACACACACACACACACACACACAACACACACACACATGCATGTACACACACATATTCCGTTTCAAGGACATAGTTTAAGTGGATACTGATTATCCTTTTTTGTCTTTTTTTGTGTGCGAAATTCCACATATCAAGGCTTAAATATTTAATGGAACTGAACAGTGTTTTATGGATTAGAGGAAGATACGGGGTTAGATATTCATTTGAACCTTCATGGTAATATTTCTGCATTTAAATACGATAACAATCGGATATCAAAGACATTAATCTACAGACTTGGTACGATTCTACCAAACCTGAATTCACACACATCCCTATGAACACAGTGCACGTACACACGCTCACACACACTCACACACACTGCACACTGCGTGCTGTGAGGTTTAGGGAAGATTTGAAGCTGCTCAGAACACCAATCAGACGGAAATGAAGAAAGGAGCCACAGAGAGAAGCCAGCTAGAGACCCAACATTCAAACCTCTATCCTGGTGCTTCCAGACTGCTGTGGGTTTCATTTGTACAGAAGCTAAATTAAAACTGAGCTGAAGTCCGATGCCAGAACCAGGCTGTCAAAGTCTATGCTATCAGTTTAGAGTCTGAGCTCTTCAGCCAGACTAGGCTGATGGAAAATGTTTTCCAGCCCCGTCCAATCACAGGCTGCTGCCGCCGAACCCTCTGAGACCAAACAAGCCTGGAACACACTGGGACACTACAGGAGTTAGATAAACAGATCTGTACAGCATAAGCAAGCAGCACAAAGGCCTTCCTCCGTCCCTGGACCAGACCCCGACACACACACACACACACACACACACACACACAGCACTGCACTTTCCATAAATACACCAGCAAGACTAACAAACAGGCCCAAACTGCCAGACCAATATCCTGTAAATATCACGTATCACATCAATATCCGGTCTTTATTTTCAGACTGGTTAGAAAGGACAACCCCCCCCCCCCCCCCCCCCCCCCTCTCTTTCTCTTGTTTGTTACAGTAATGCCCTGCGGGACAAAACTCCCAGGAGAACATCACTTGTCCTGTACCTCCAAACACACCAGAAAAACACATCACATCTGCGTGTGTGTGTGTGTGAGTGTGTGCGTGCGCGCGTTTTGTGTTCTTAATGCAATCAGGTTATCTTGTGCAATTAGAATACGTGATGCCCGTTCTCGTGGTTGCCGTGGAAACATGAAAGAAGGGCCGACTAATATTAACGGTAATTTAGCTCAAACAGAATTGCATTTCATTTCAGCACATTGGGTTTGTTTGCGTCACCTATTTTTGGCCTCTGAAAGGGAAATGGAATTGTTCCATGATGTGAATATTTCAGAGGGAGAATTATATCCCTGTTCAGTTACTAGACTCACTGGGGAGGGGGGGGGGGGGATGCAGATTTGTTAATTGTCTGTATGCTTTGCAAGCAACATCGCTGCATGTTTTGAGATCCTTGGGATCCTATGTAGCACTGTCACATAAAATGATATAATTCTGGGCTCCCCAGCATGTTGGCAGGGAACCTGTGTTTCACCCTCTCAAATGGGGGCCCCTGCTGTGCGGAGGCCCTGTGGCCCTGTCACAAACTCCCCATAAAACACCCCTTCCCCATGAACAGACCTCATGAGTGCGAAATCGACTCTGGATCCAGTGTTTCGACGGATGAAAGAGCGCGGTAAAGTTGGAGGAAGACAGACGCAGACCGAAAAGAGAGGAGGGGGGGGGGGGGGGGGGAAGCGTAGCGTGCGTACGACGGCGCATCGTCGTCCTCCCCACCTCTTCCAGGACGAGTCCGCATGTCACCCGAGGGGCGGCCGTCCTCTCCAGATGCTCCTGCTGCCCCCCGTGTCCGTCTGCACCCACAGAGACCCCGGCCTCCCCAGCCTCCCACGGCCTCCCCAGCCTCCCCGGCACTGCAGCCTCTAGGAGGATCGCATTACCTGCACGCCGCCACACAGCGCCATGATGGATGGCCTTCCTTTCCCAGTAATGCACTAACGCATTATCCGTCATCCCCCCCCCCCCCCCCCCCCCCACACCCCCCAGGCCCAGAAAGGAAAGAGATGCTCTTTTAAAACTGACAGTCTCCCTGGCTGCCGGCCTGATCTGCCTTGGGGAAGTCAGCCAGCCAGCCAGGGACTTGATCACATGAGGGGGGGGGGGGGGGGGGGGGGGGGGGGGTTTGGGGGGGCTGTTTTCCCTGGGTGATAGATCTTTATAGTCCGCCACACTTCGTTTTAACTCTTTCGTTTATCGTTCGTTGCTGTTAAGATGGCTGCCAGCCGTATGGAAGCCCAAGGTAGTTGGCAACAGTCTTCTAGTGTAACCCATGGAATGTGTAGAACGTGTTCTAAACCCCTTCAGACTTGACTGGGGGTGGACACGGGAAAACATGTAAGACACAGCAGCCATCATGTCTTGGTCTGCTGCCACGCATGGCGCAGTGCTTGGCTGTCTCTAGTGGCCATAGTGATGTACGACATGGTACAAAAAAAAAAAGCCCAGCAGGAAAAGATTTGTAGCTTGTCATGTAGTCTATCATTGTCTCACTCACAACATCCCTGCCTTAGGTGTTGATGTCTCCCTTCCTCCCTCTCTCTCTTTCTCTCTCCCTCCCTCGCTTCCTCCCTCCCTCTCTACCTTCCTCCATCCTTCCCTCCCTTCCTCTCACCTTCCCTCCCTCCCTCTCTACCTCCCTCCCACCCTCCCTCCCTTTCTCCTTTCCTCCCTTGCTCCCTCCCTTCCTCCTTCCCTCTCTCCCTCCCTCCCTCCCTCCCACCCTCTCTCTGTCACCTCTCTCTCACAGCTTTCTCACTATTTTTCTTTCTTTGACAGCAGTTCTGTTGGGAGAGATGCAACAACGCTGCCTTGGCTGTCGTCACTTTGGTGTCTGTATGAAGCATTTTGCCAAAGAAAGAGAAATATCCCGTTAGACAACCCATCACATAGACAAGGATAGAGACATAATCACCAAGTTGGAGGACATTAGTATACTGAAAAGTACTGAAAAGGGAAGAGTTAATCTTCCCTATTAATCCAAAAGATCAACATTGCCTTTCCTCACGCTTCGGAGGCACACACCAGTTGCACGCAAACATTTAAATGGGCACGCATCCTCTTTGATTCATCATGGTTGCCATTCAAACGTGTCAGCCCGACAGACAAAGAGACGGGTAGGAGGTGAGAAAATGGCAAGAAAGGCCAAGGAAGGAGCCAGAAGCCTTACCTGGAGGACGCTGAGCTCCTGCTGGGCAGCGTGGTCAGGCCTGCTGACGAACACAAAGCCCCCCAGAGATGAGGACTTTGACAGACAGGCCACGGCAGCGCAGGGGACAAAGACGGCCGCTGAGAAGCAGCTGACAGACAGACGGTCCATTTCCACTCACACAAAAGAGCCGCGAGATGAAGCAGATTAGCCCCTCTCTGTGCCTATTGTGGGGCCTCCAAAGGATAAGATTTCTCTTTTCCATCACCGCTCACGTGCGCTCGCTCTCAGACGACACACACCCTGCGTCTCCCATTTTTTAAGGAGTCTTTTATTCAGGTTTCTTTAAGAAGCTCAGGGGTGACAGCTGCCTTTTGATTCGCGCCATTCTCTTTGTCCCTCGCTTCTAAAGCTGAACTTAAAGACTGATGGAAAAAGCCCTTCATATAGAACCATCATGAGGAGAGTGCTGCTGCAGTCACGCGTCTTTTCACTCGGGGATTACACTTTTACACTCAGTACAAGATGTACGCAAGGCAAAGAACAAAAAATGATAACGAACAAACCTTGTTATCAGAAACTGGTGGGATTCATATAGTCATGTGCTTGTATATACTGCCACCTGTTGGGCAAACATAAGAAATGATCCTAATTACTACCGTCAACAAATGCAAACTGAGCTTTTTGCTCATGTAACACTGATAAAAAAACTATTGCGAGATGCAATGTCCAATATGCCTTAGGCTGATATTATTAGTACCCATGGGCGTCGTTAGCCCTGTTTTAGGGGGGCTGAAGCCCCCCCTAAATGTTCTTCAGCCCCCCTAAATAATTATCGGGATTATTATCGGGCCGCCGAAGAAACACGATAATTAATAACAATATTTTATTTCGAAAAATTACCGGATGCTCTCGGTTAAATGTCGGTCACTTGAGCGTCAAAAATGTAACCCACAAGTTCGAAAAAGTAGTGAAAAACGGATGTCTTTGGGAATCGCTGGCTGGCTCACATCGGTCTGCGGTACGACTACACCCCCCCCCCCCCCCACCCCCCAACCCCCCCCCCCCCCCCCCCCCCCCGTCGACAGAAAATGCCAGGGGCTAAGCCCCCCCTTTCTTTCAATCATAGAAACGTCCCTGTTAGTACCTTTTACTTTTGAAAACAGTATCAATATTAGCCGGTTGAACGGGTCGTTAATTAGCCTCTGTTGAACGATGTATCAGAATCAGAATCACTTTTAATTTACACCGAAGGTCTGTGATAGATCCTTTTTCAATATGAAATTATCAACTTTCCTCACATGTAACTTCACATTTTAGGATTTATTGTAACATTATATTAATAGTGAACGATTCATGTTTTAGAAACACTATAGGATATAGCTGCTGTTCAGGAATCCAAACAATTATATATTATTAACAACCAAAAGGAGAAATGTGTTTTTTTTAAGACTTTAAATTCAAGGGTTTAAAAAAAGAGGTCTAAGTCTCCACTTGAAGTGTATAAAAAGCTTCCTAATTGACTTGGATTTTGGAAATAGTTTTTCTAGGTTTCTTGTTCATATATGAGTCTCTTATGATCTCATTGACAGGAGTCTTTTGAAATCGGTTGAAGAGAAACTACACCGAAGGTGAGCTCTATTTCTTTGGTCCTTAATCGTAGCCCATTATATAACTTTCCCCTCTCTATACATTATCTATACATAATTAACAGACACGTGGTATTAAATGATCAGCGAGGGACACAATCAAATGCTAAAGACAGACTAGAAGTTTATTGATTAACTCGTCTCTATTAAGTACGAATTGTGGTTTGTTTTTTGTTACCCATGAGGGAACATAGTCGTGTTAATTATTGTATGCACGTTTCCAAGGAGTGAGTCGTGGTATGCGCGTCTCGTAACCGAGCGCCTGGAAGCCGATAATCGGCCATATTTGTAGTCCACTACCACACGGTATTGTAGTTCTTTTGTTCAATGGTTATTTGTTAGTTTATTATATGATGTTATTCAATGAATTTCAAAGTGGCCTGCTTCTTACTGTCACAATACGATGTCATAAACCCTGCAAGTTAGGGATTCCGAAGTTTCAGAAGCTTCCCATCAGTTAAAAGGACGCATTTGAAGAAGAGACACGGACAGAGAGAGATAGACAGCTAAGATAGACAGAAGAATCATAAAAACTTCAGACCAGTAAGATTTGATTCAAAAACACCTACCACACACACAACATATATAAATTGGAATTGGTGCGCACAAGTGTTGGCCACTAACAGGCTTGAGTGGGATTTACATACGTGTCTGGTCTTTATGACCTGGGAAATTGATGTGCGCTGGGATCTTTTGATGTCTGTAGGAATCCTGACGATTTGCAGGGTGGGATCTCTGAGCTGAGGGTTAAGATGGAGGATGACCAGCGAGCCTCTGATGAGATGACTGCCACCATCCGCAGCCAGAGGAAGCGCATTAGCACCTTGGTGGGTGTGCGGAAAGTTAAGGAGCACACAAGACGTTCTTTTGCCTCTACCGATCTACAACAAACCCTAACAGATTTCTAACTCCACTGAACTCTAATGTTTTTCTATTCTTGCAGGAGAGAGAACAACGGCTTCTGAAAGCCATGAATGAAATCATTGACAGTGACATTCAAGAAATGCAAAAAGATATAAGCAAGGTAATGCTAAATGACTACATGTACTGTAGATATGGACAGAGCTTGTCAGCTAGCTTGTAGGAAACACTTAATTGAACTTTCTATGTTTCAGGTGTCTTGCTTCCTATAGGTCCATGCTTGCTTCTCAGCTGGCAGCCAAGTTGCCAGTTTGATGAAGTTAGAGCGTGCCTCTTGGCTTAACGCTTTAGGCGCCAAAGTCGCAGAATTGCGACTAGCGACATTACTGACTAAAACAGGCTGTATCTATAAATATAGTGCCAAATCGTGTTCCTACTTTTCACTAGGAGTTAGCAGACATGTGAGCCTATAATTTAAGATGCATTTGTGGCCAAAGTTTTGGAATAAAAAGGGTTCGCAAAACAGCCTCAAGAGCAGAGCGTAGCGAGAGCAGAGCGAAACAGTGTTTTTTTAATTACTCTTTTAGTTACGATGCAGAGAGGTCAGTTTACCGTCAACGAAGTACTTCTTCAGGTACTAGCTGACTCCGATTCCGAGGAGGATGACATTACGTTGTCCAGTGTTAGTGAAAACGAAACTGATGGCGAGTCCGCTCGTCAGATAAGTCTACAATCACTACATGGTATAGCGGATGCTTTACCTCAGCATGGTCGGGCTGGAAGCAGGAATCGTGGTCGGAGTGGGAGGAGACCTGGTCGGGGTGGTAGGGGACGTGGTTGGGGTGCCAGGGGACGTGGTCAGGGGGGCTCAAAACACCGCAAGTATGGGTGAAGGTAGCGGGGATCGAGGGAGAAGTGGTGATGATGATGGCTGGCAGTTCTTGAGAGTAGAGGAAGTTTAATTACAAGTGGATAAAATAATTTGATGAGCCTGTTGGTTATCGTGGAGACGATCTGACTAATAATGAGCCCAATGATTTCATTTCTCGTTTTCTCACTAATGAATTCTGGAGCCTTGTGTCGGATGAAACAAACAGATATGCTCACCAGTTCATTGAAAGGGACATTTTGAAACCAAACTCCAGATTTCATGACTGGTATGATGTGACTGTCCCTGAAATGAAAGCTTTCATGTCACTTCACTTGTCCATGGGGCTTGTGGAAAAACATGAAATTGAGGACTACTGGGCAGGTTTTTGGCTAACGTACACACCTGGCTTTGGCAAGGTGATGGCAAGAAATAGATTCGAAAACATTCTTTCTTGCCTTCACTTTGTAAATAATGATGACTGCATTGAGAGGGGCCAGCCAGGTCATGATAGACTCTCCAAAGTACGTCCCATTATCAATTGGATAATTCCTCGTTTTTCAGCTGTGTATGGTCCACTCAAAGAACTTTCTTTGGATGAAATGACCATTGCATTCAGGGGAAGGTTAGCACTGAAACTGTACAACCCCAAGAAACCTGACAAATACGGCTATAAAGCGTTTGTCTTGAGTGAGGCCAGCTCTGGTTACGTATTAGAGTGGTGCCTTTACAATGGAAAAAATACAAGCGACAATACAAGCGACGGTACAAATGATGCAGACAATTTAGGGCCAACACACCATATTGTCCGTCAGCTGCTTGCTAAGCACACTGGGAAAGGGCATGAGGTTTACATGGACAGTTATTATACCTCACCAGCCTTAGCTAGCGAGTTAGCTGCCAAAGACACTGCACTGTGTGGGACAGTGAACTGCAACAGGAGAGGGATGCCAAAGGGGCTGAAACCAGCCCAGTTGCCTCTGAGAAGGGGAGATGACCCTGCTTTCATGCGACATGATGAACTGCTGGTTTGTGCTTGGCATGACACAAAGCGTCAGGAAAATCTTACTGGGTTTCGTCAAATTACGAAACCAGTGTGTGTGGTCAGTTACAACTCCTTCATGGGAGGAGTTGATACATCTGATCACCGGATGAAAACATACCTGTTCCCACACAGATCCAGGAAATGGTACAACCGCATTTTTGAAGCGGTTCTAAGCATCAGTGTGGTCAATGCGCATGTTATCTACACTCGTTCTTGTCCTGGTCCACACAAACCATTGAAGGTTTTTATTCAGGACATTACAACATCGTGGCTTGAGGGCTTCTCCAAAAAGGAAAGCAAAAAGGGAGGACGGCCTTCAATGCAGCAGGGAGAAATGCCACAGAGGCTCACCGAACGTCACTGGCTGTGCAACACAGACGAACGTCCAGATTGTGTTGTCTGTTCAGATTGCACCCGCCTGAAAGGCCGTCGACAGACACAGTACAGGTGCCGTCAGTGTGGAGTAGGTCTTTGTGCTGTGTTTTGTAATGAAAGATACCACACAGTGAAAAACTACAAACTGTGCCATCTTGATCATTGAAGGACTACAATTCCATATGGCTGCCGACCAGTGCTAAAGGATTATACAATTGGATTGAACTTATTTGTATTCCAAATTTTGCTTCAAACTGAAGATATTCCTGAATTAGTATGCCTTTATCTCAAACCACTATAAAATTTATGAATAATTTCACTCCCATCATAAACTTTGAGTAAAACTGAACAATGTTCTCATTGACAGTACACCTTTATCTCAAACCACTTTCAAGTTATAGCCTTTTGAAATCTTGATATCAAAATTGTATATTTTCTTGAAAAAACTCAGGCGCTAGGGCCATAAGGGTGTCTCATCATCAACTTTTCACACACACACACACATACACACACACACACATTTATTTACATGTTTGACAATGAAAAATATCAGTGATTGACTGCTTGGGGTTTGACTCAGGAACAAATTGAGGAATACCGACTCGCCCTTTATTCATGCAGTCAGGACGTGCATGAGGTAGGATCTGTGTCCGTATGTAATATCAGACAGAGTTTCTGAAAGAACTTTCCTGCTCTGCATGTGGTTTTCTACTCTACGTAATTACAAAAAGGGTTTGATGTCTTTTTCTGTTTTGTTTGTAGAAACAGATGGTTATCAAGCAGTTGGAAGGTTCAATTGAAAGGTTTCTCACCATCGTACAGGTATAGTAGAATGCGTTCTTTCGTTGCTTTTCTTTCCCATTGATATTATGCTGACAGCGTTGGCACTTTCTTTCTTGACCTTGTGTGTGTTCAGGAGCTGAGGATCAAAAACCAAGGTCTGGAGGTCCAGCTGGAGGAGGCAATGATGTAAGTGTGCACAACACCAGATCTGACTCACATCACCTGTCCACTTTCTTACTACATCTCCATGCCTCTGCTAAATGAATGTGAATCTGATGGACAGGATTGGTGGACCCCATGTGGAGGAAGAACTGGGAACTGTGCCTCACTCATATGTAAGTGAAACCCTCTGCAATGGTCCTCTACCTCTCTCCACCTTCCTGTGGCAGTGAGTAGCACTGCAGAGAGCTATTTGTTTAGCCGATAGATCACACGTCATTGCCCTCATACCACCATAGTGAAAGAACTCTGAGAGTTTAGAGTGTTCCCTACCTTAAAGATGAGCTTAGTGTCTTCCTTATGTCAGCAACAGTTGGTCCGGAATCCTTTGCTGACAAGTCTGGCAATTCCGTAGGTTGAGTTTTCTGATGTGGAGCACAAGCTGATTTCTCAAGCAGTAGAGGAGGAGAAAGAGCAGGAGCCCAACTTGGGCGTTGATGTCCAGACAAAAAGGTGCATTACCAGTTCAGTGTAGAAAGAAAACGTGGGAGTTATACTGTCCACAACACCAGCAAGAGATAGAGTCCAAATTCCTGGATCACTTCCCCTGTTGTCCTGTCTTCAGAAGACACACCCACCTTACAACCATCTAAACCACGTTTTCAATAGTTTTCCACTTTATGTCTTCTCTTCCTGTTCCCGCACTCCCTCACTTCCTGTGCCTTTGTCTCTGTCTCCAGCTGGTGGCGTCGGCAGGTTAAGAAGGTGGTCAAGGGTATGGGCACCTTCCGCCTGCGACTCAAGCGCTGCCTGGGGGTGAAGACGTCCAAGAAACCTGTGGCCAGGCTTATTAACGTCCAGCTTGTGAACAGCACCAGGAGCATCATGAACATTGGCATGCCACCTGTGTCTGTGTAACACAGAACCCCCTCTCCCAGCTCTCCTCACCCCCCCCCTCACCCCCCCCACCACCACCACCAAAAATGACTTGTTCCCGCGCTTCCTCACTTCCTGTGCCTTTGTCTCCATCTCCAGCTGGTGGCGTCGGCAGGCTGAAAGTCTGTGGAAGGTGGTCAAGCGCATGGGTACCTTCTGCCTGGCCGTCATGCGCTGCCAGGGATTGAGGAGGTGCATGAGGCAGGTCATCAGATCCAATCAGGTCCATCCTGTCTGCGATGGAATGCTGCCTGTGTAACCTCCAGCGTTACACCCAGCTCTCCTCAACCCGCCCCCCATTCAACCCCACACTCACCCCCCATCTACCCCACACTAACCCCCCCATTCAACCCCACACTCACTCCCCCATTCAAACCCCCCCACATACACACACACACACATAGACCCCACACTATCTGTTTATTAAGAAATAAATACAGTTTGCATTTCAATTCAAGGGGAGCAGTGTCTTTTCACATTTGATTGAAAGTTTCAACTGCATGTGTATGAAAAACTACAAAAGGAAATACGCAGTTTTTTTCTCAAAACTGTGTTTGTCCACGTTTTTCATTGTATGGACATAAGCGCCTTACTTGTTGACTGTCAGGCACTAGGCGCAAACTCGACCTCAGTAATAGTCTTGCGAGATGTGGCAGAGTTTTATTGCATTGCCAGAATTAGCGACTGGAGGGCAGGGATTATAAAATAAGATACTTTTGTCATGCATTTTCAAACTATTTCAGTTAAAATACCAACAGTTTTGTGCTGTTGGTATTTGTTTTTTATTTATTGCGCTGGCCACTGTGGAAGAAATAGGCATTCCCTGTGTGCTTACATTAATCACTACTCAAAAGAACCAGCCATTGGACAATAGTCTGTATATTTCTCATGTGAGCTTGCTATTCATAATAAGTAGATTGTACTTATGTGTCAGGGTCATTTATTGCCAGAGGTCTGTCTTTCTCTCCCAATCTGCAGATTGGACTACACTCGACTAGACTATACTATACTTTAATGTAAAAGAAGGACTTTGAGGAGTGATGTTTTTGGGAACAGAAAAATACACTGTAATGTCTGGGCAAGGACGAGGAAGAGGAAGAGCAAGGGGCCCATGGAGAAGTGCAGGCCCAGTAAGAGATGAAGGGAGAGGTGCAGGAGCAGTGAGAGGAGCAGGGCTGGGGAGAAGAACAGCCCCAAGGAGAGGGCAAGGTAGAGGTGTAAGAATGCAAAATGTTGGCATTCCAAGGGCTGCAAGAACAGTAGTCAGTGATGAAAATCAACCACGGTCTTTAACTAAGAGAGGCTGGTGAAAGAGTGCAACCCAAGTTGAGGTGGTCAACGGTTGCCTCCATTATACGCATCTTTCAACAAACCAAGTAAGTATCGCATTTTACATGGATTGTTTCTATTCTCAATGTCAATAAGGTCATACACTAATGCACATGTTGAGTTTATTTTTGTCCCTCTAAAAAGAACGCAACGTCTTCCACCCTCTGGGAGAAAAAAAAACGTATTTGCTTTTTACTGATATGTGTTTGAATTTGAACATTATTGTACATGTGGACATACAGTTCATAACCAAGAAATTGAGTGTAAAAGGTGGATTGCATGTTTTGCATACAAATACCTGAAACATAAGTCTATGCAGTTTTTACAATGTCAACAATAGCCAGTATTTTGAAACCTGGTGTACATTGATGGACTGCATGTACCTTGTCAAGTGAAAACAAGTGCTATTCTTGGATAGAATAATTTCATTTTGAGTCATATTTCCAGTGTTTTGGTAAAGTCGGTGTGTGTAGAGAAACATATGTTCTTTCTTGAAATGGAGAGTTAGTTAGTATATATTTAACAAAATGTATTTTTGAGAAGAAAATGATCCATTTGGCCAATTGTGTTTTGTAGGTGGTTTGTTGGAAGAGGAAGCATTTGGGGGGTTGCATCATGGTTTGCATCGCAGCTATATCCTTGTCAACTAAACAGCGACAGAAAGACTCTTGAACATCTCATTTGAACAGGCGGCACTAGGACCATGTTCTACCGGACAGAAATTGTAGATTGCAGAGTCATAGATGGATGTCTTGGCTCTAAAACCATGGTTAAGATGATAGGGACAAATAACCGGTGTTGTGGACACACTAATATCGATTCAAATATAATATCTGGTTAAAAGGAGATCAGAACCGCAACTGTTGTTGGCGTATAAAAGGTTATTTCGTCTGGGTGATTAAGCAGCTAACTAAATATATCTACAGCAACAACCTCGTTTGACAAGGTGAGCAGTAGAGTTACTTGTTATATCACATAGCTGCCTTGCTGACTGGCGAAGGTTAACTAAGGTAGAAAACTGTTCTGTTATCACTGCCAAGACCATGTCATAGTGATAGGATACATTTGTTCTCAGAGCTGCAATAAATTACAATGTAGCACACTGTGATCAGGTTTACAGCAGCTAAGCTGGGCTGTGACTTGAAGTAGCTCCGACCTTAGAAACCTTATTTGATACGGTCATAAATAAAGATCAACTGTGTCATCGGGTTAATCAAGAAAGAACAGGTAGTTCTGATATTCGCATCGCTTGGTTTCTTGTTCCGATTTGAACTTGCCAACCCGTCCAAATAACGTGTCGGTACTCGACGTTGCCGGGCAGCGTGTTTGACACAGCTGCCGAAGAGCTGGTTGGACTCCAGCACATAAAGTTCACCTCCTAATATAGCAGGATGACCTCTCTGTTCCGCTGCTTTCACGGCTGGTGTGGAAGCAAAGAGTCAACTAACAGATGCAACTGAAGTTGTAGTTTTGGTGTCAGTTTGCTGTACATGTTTTAATCACGGTGGTTTGAACTCCTCTCTGCTGTTTCTGTGTCCCCCCCAGATCCAGCCATGGTGGTGAGCAGCTACTGTGAGGCCAGTGCCTCGGTGTCGGAGGCCTGGGTGGACCAGGGCTTCTCCCCGTGTTTCTACTTCACTCTTGTTCCCGCGGTTCTGCTCACGTTCTCCTTTTTCTTCGGCACCTTCCACTGCGTCTTTTACCGGCGCTACGGGACGGACATGGAGCCCAAGTTCGTGCCGCGCTCCTGTCTGTATGGCCTGCAGCTGGCTGTGTCCCTCCTGCTCCTGCTGCAGTCCTTGGGGGGTGTCGTGTGGCGTGGGGCTGCTGGAGGAGAGCTGCCTGGCTATGTGGTGCTGTACGGCTGCCTGTCTGCGCTGGGCTGGGCCTGTGCTGTGGCCCTGCTCAGGCTGGAGAGGCGCAGGGCGCTGGTGAGAGACCGGACCAGGGGCCACAGTGCTCTCCTGCTGCTCTTCTGGGCTCTGGCCTTCTCAGCTGAGAACCTGGCCTTCGTCTCCTATTACAGCCCACACTGGTGGTGGGGCCTGGAGGACCAGCAGAAGCAGGTGAATCAGAAGATTTCGACCCTTAAAGGAGACATTGTTGGGGGTTTTTCATGTTTACAATGTGAATGTAGATTCACATGTGTGAGGTAGACTTCCTGTGGCATATCAAGTTACAACAACAGCAAGGACTGTTGTTTCATTGGCCTCAGGTTTTAACATTTGAAAATGGAAATCACCAATGGCTACATGCTCCACTCTTTGAGGGATCAATTATAGGGCAGAGCTGTTGTGCTTCACACCATGACATGGCTGGATGAAAAATTAACATGAGATTACTGGAGTGAGTTGAGGGAGCAACAAGCACATTTTGCTGAGTCATTCATCTAGTCCAGTTACCGTAGCCACTCCCCCAAATATCTTTACTTGGAACTGAACCAGAAATCTGCTCATGCAAAGGTAATGGTAACCTAATCATAACACTAGAAGAACATGAAATAGAACACAGTTCTTGGAGGTTAATAGTGGCCATGCCTTACCAATATATATATTAGATAAGTATTCATTAAATTATAAGAACAATTAGGCATTTAGTCTCTTGACAATTCAAATGGGTTAGGACTAAAACACCACAATTCAAGAGCATTTCACTGTTGTTTATCTCCTGATCACCATCACAGACATATTTAGATATCCAACAACTCCTAAACATAACCAAGTTACTGAAACAGCTGTGCCTCCTCACCTCAGGTGGAGTTTGCTCTGTGGCTGGTGCGCTACATCGGTACAGGAACCCTGTTCTGTCTGGGCCTAAAGGCACCAGGGTTGCCTCGAAAACCTTACATGCTCCTGATCAACGAAGATGAACGAGACGTGGAGCACAGCCAGGTATGCATCCCACTCGCCCCAGTGTGTGTGTGTGTGTGTGTTCTGTTTAGAAGGTGTCAACTTGCTCAAGGCCGTAGCTTACAGGGAGTCCACGACGAGGTTGACAGAGGTAACAATGACTTCATTTACTCAACCAAGATGTCTGACCACATGCTAAAGAGGTGTTGATGTCCAGGATCAGTTTAGGGAGCAGGTGGATGAGATGTCACTGTGTGGGTGTGTTGGAAGGTGTATGTTACATATGCCGTAGACAAGTGGTTCCCAACCCTGGTCCTCAGGGCCCACTGTCCTGCATGTTTTCGACGTTTCATTGCTCCAACACACCTGATTTACATTTATATTTAGTCATTTAGCAGATGCTCTTATCCAGAGAAACTTACAGCACATACGGGGACATTCCCCCCCCTTATGGGGAAGTAGGGTGAAGTGCCTTGCCCAAGGACACAACGTAATGTTGCCTCAGCCAGGAATCGAACAGGCAACTTTCTGATCGCTAGCCCGACACCCTTACCACTAAGCCACCTGACATTATGAAGCTCAGCAGAAGCCTGATAATGACCCTTTATTTGAATCTGGTGTGTTGGAGCAGATGAACATCTAAAACATGCAGGACAGTGGCCCCTGAGGACCAGGGTTGGGGACCACTGCCATAGACCTCTAAACAGCTCTGTGTGTGTGTCTCCAGCCTCTCCTGGGCGGGGAAGAGGGGTCCCAGTCCACCTGGCAGGGCTTCAGTCAGAAGGTGCGTCTCCTGCTCCCCTACATGTGGCCCCGGGGGAACATCCTGTTGCAACTGCTGGTCCTCCTCTGTCTGGGTCTGCTGGCCATAGAGAGGGTCATCAATGTGTTCGTGCCCATTTACTACAAGAACATAGGTGAGGTGACTCAGCACGCCTCTCTCTCTGCTTCATCCAGATGCTTCTCCTTCCTGACCTCTCTCTCATATCTGCCTGTCGCTCTGCCTGTTGTGTGTCCCTCCGTGTCCCTCAGTGACTGAGCTGACAGATGGGAGCAGCTGGAAGAGGCTGTCCAGCACTGTGGGGATATATGTTGTGCTGAAGTTCCTGCAAGGCGGAGGGGCAGGTGAGCGACCTCCAGTCATCCTTCAGTTCTGCAGGCTCAGGCTTGTTTTGTCTCAGGCTGTTTGTTTTGACCTCCTCCTCCTCTCTCCCCGCTCAGGAGCCTCAGGGTTCGTCAGCAACATGCGCTCCTTCCTGTGGATCCGGGTGCAGCAGTACACCAACCGTGTGGTGCAGGTGCGGCTGTTCGACCACCTCCACTCTCTGTCCCTGCGCTGGCACCTGGGCCGACGCACCGGAGACGTCCTGAGGAGCATCGACCGCGGGACCTCGTCCATCAACAGCCTCCTCAGGTGGGACACGGTGGGAGGGAGGGCGAAAGGGCGTAAGGGCGTGTCTCGCGAGGCCGGCGGGGCGGTGCTTCCCCAGAAACTGACTGTGTTCGTGTTCTTCCACAGCTACATCGTCTTCAGCATCTTTCCCACCATCGCCGACATCGTCATCTCCATCATCTACTTCATCACCTACTTCAACGCCTGGTTTGGCCTCATCGTGTTCGTCTGCATGTTCCTCTACCTTAGTGAGTATCGCTCCCATGCAAACATCATCTCCCAGCTAATACTGAATGTTTTTTTATGTCATTTTTATGTCACTAATTTGTATTACTTGACACATCTACATAGCATTGACCATCATCATCACTGAATGGAGGACCAAGTACAGACGAGACATGAACACTCAGGACAACAACGCCAAATCTAAAGCGGTGGACTCCCTGCTCAACTTTGAGACGGTACTTTGCCTCCTCACCTCAACCGCCCGTCTTTTATTTGAACTCTCACCCCAAAATGCAGCCGTGCGGCTCCAATGCAACTCCGTTGCTCTTTCGATCAGGTGAAGTATTACAACGCGGAGCATTACGAGGTGAGCCGCTTTGAGGACGCCATCTTGCAGTACCAGGCGTCCGAATGGAAGACCCAGGCGTCCCTGGCCTTGCTGAACCAGTCCCAGAACCTCATCATAGGCTCAGGGCTTCTGGCAGGTTCTCTGCTGTGTGCCTACTTTGTCACAGAGGGCAAGTTTCAGGTACAGAAAACAGGAGTCACCCTGTTTAACCTCCCAAGGTCCTTATCTCTCCCACACTTCTGTCTGTAAAAAAATCCACTCTGTATTATACATTTCAGGCATCTTTTTTAATCTATATTTCAGGTGGGAGACTTTGTTCTCTTTGGTACCTATATCATCCAGTTGTACACACCTCTCAACTGGTTTGGAACTTACTACAGGTAAGGGACATAGGAAGGAGGCTGCTGTGGTGCTTTGTGAATTAGGTTAACTAGATAGGCACCTTTGTTTTCCTCACAGAATGATCCAGAACTCCTTCATTGATATGGAAAGCATGTTCAAGCTCTTCAAAGAGGATCAAGAGGTAGGACTGTCATGAAGGCCCCTGTTATCAGTCCCGGTATTGACTTGTGTTTTATGACACCTTGGTTACTGCACTTGACAAAGTGTACTGTTAATCCAGTGTTCTTCTGTTCTTGATTGCTGTGTAGGTGAAGGATGACGTCAATGCTGGGAATCTTCTCTTCCAACTGGGGAAGGTGGAGTTTGAGAATGTGTACTTCAGTTACACAGACGGGTAGGGCACAGTGGAGTCATTCCAAAAGAATGTGTCTATTTGTCTTATTTTTGCACGACTATATACTCCCCCCCTCCCCCTGTACTATAGATACCCATTCTTCTCTACACTCTCTTACTATAGTTAGTTATATTCCCCCCCCATCTGTACATCTTGTGCCCACTTTTAACTTTGATCTTATTTGTATCTAATTTATATTTTACATTATATTTTTTGGTCTGTTTTACCCTTATTATTATGTTACATATATGTTCTATGTTTGCTCTTTTTTGCCAAAGTAAATTCTGTGTTTGTATATCCTGCATAGCGAATAAAATAGAGTTTAGGTCCGATCAAAATCAAGGCTGAAACTGCAGTGTGTTCATGTCTGTCTTTCTAAAGGAAGGAGATTCTTAAAGACGTCTCGTTCACGGTTCAGCCTGGCCAGACTGTTGCACTGGTGAGTGCAGGAGATGCCTTCCTGCGTGGCAGCAGCGTTGTGAAGATGTGGAGCCAGTTGTTTACTGTTTGCATGTAGTTGTGTTGCGAGTCATTGTTTGTCATGACGTGTCCAGGTTGGACAGTCAGGATCTGGCAAGAGCACCATTATTCGCCTGCTCTTCCGTTTCTACGACGTCCAGGGAGGCTGTATCCGTATCGACGGCCAGGACATCTCAAAGGTGAGTGTTTCAAAGCAGTGTTGGGACTCCCTGGTTAGCTCACCATGGAGGGCGCGTCTCAGACAGAAGCCCCATGCAGCAGCTCCCATCTCAGCATGGCGTCCCTTCCCTCTCTCCCCCATGTTATCGGTCCATCTCAACAGTCTCTGTCAAAGACAACTGGAAATACGGAAAGGCCGAGGGTCATGTGGCGCAGTGGGTTAGGTTGTGGGTTAGGAATCAGAATGTGTCCGGGTTCGAACCCCGGCTGTGGCAACATGACTTTGTGTCCCTAGGCAAGGCACTTCACTTGACATGCCTCAGGGGGTAATGTCCCTGTACTTGTTGTAAGTCGCTCTGGAGAAGAACGTCTTAAAAATGACTAAATGTAAAATATAAACGTTAAAAAATATATATATAAATATACCTTAAACTGATGCCATCTTGAGTGTTTGTGTGGATCACGACAACTATGATGCCCGTTCTCCTTCTCCAGGTCAAGCAGACGTCTCTCCGCGCCCACATCGGGGTGGTGCCTCAGGACACGGTCCTCTTCAACAACAACATCCGAGACAACATCCGCTACGGCCGAATCTCAGCCAGCGACCAGGAAGTAGAGGAGGCTGCCATCGCTGCAGACATCCATGACAAGATCGTGGGATTTCCAGAGGGTAGGAAGCAAAGCCTCGCTTCATCTGCCTGGCTGGAAGGAGAAGCGTTATGAAGCTTCATCTGCCTGGCTGGAAGGAGAAGTGTTATGAAGCTTCATCTGCCTGGCTGGAAGGAGAAGCATTATGAAGCTTCATCTTCCTGGCTGGAAGGAGAAGTGTTATGAAGCTTCATCTTCCTGGCTGGAAGGAGAAGTGTTATGAAGCTTAATCTGCCTGGCTGGGAGGAGAAGTGTTATGAAGCTTCATCTGCCTGGCTGGGAGGAGAAGCGTTATGAAGCTTCATCTGCCTGGCTGGGAGGAGAAGTGTTATGAAGCTTCATCTATCTGCCTGGCTGGGAGGAGAAGTGTTATGAAGCTTCATCTTCCTGTCTTCCTGTCTGCTCCTGTAGGGTACGACACCCCCGTCGGGGAGCGAGGGCTGAAGCTGAGCGGAGGAGAGAAGCAGAGGGTGGCCATCGCCAGGACCATCCTCAAAGCGCCTCAGATCGTCCTGCTGGATGAGGTCACTTTTGATCACCGTAAAAAATGTTTGCGGTTTCCCAAATGTGAAGACTTGATCGATTTAAAGGCGTCGTCTTAATCGCGATGCTGTGTCTCCATTTAGGCCACATCCGCACTCGATACTCAGACAGAACGCAACATCCAGGCCTCGCTGGCCAAAGTGTGTGCCAACAGGACCACCATTGTTGTGGCTCACAGGTGAGCTATAGAGGGGACTCTGATGCTTGTTGTGGAACCCTCTGAATTCAGGCTGGATGTCATCTGATTTGAATTTCCTGTGGTTATGTTTGTTCAGGTTGTCTACCATCATTGGAGCAGACCAGATTCTCGTTTTGAAAGAGGGTGTTATAGCTGAACGGGGACGGTGAGACAGACCCACAGCACCATTCATCCTCCGAAGATCAATGTCCAGTTTGTTTGTGTTTTTGTTGCTTTTCTAATGTGTGGAAACTGTCCTGTCTCCCTCAGGCACGATGAGCTCCTTGACAAGGGAGGCCTGTATTCAGACATGTGGATGAGGCAGCAGCAAGCACAAGACTCAGACTCTACCTCAGACACCGAGGCCAAAGACCGCAAATCAGAGAAACTACAACCCCCATCATCCTCTGCTGGACATGGGAGCCACTAAGTCCAATAAGAGTCTGGTGTCAATAATATGTTCTCCTTTGCACTGTGTGGTGTCAGCTATGAAGATGTATTTTAGAACCTATTTATTTTGCATTTTATTTTTTTCCTAAGGTTGTGATATGTATAACTGACTGACGATATAACACTCAAATCTAGACTGATAACTCAGTTTAGAGAACAATGGAAAGGGAATGGCACATGAATCGATACATACCCTTAAATTCAGGTATAGACAGAAGATTTATGCTTAAGGGTGGAACAGTTCTCTTATGTTCTATTCAACAATGTTACCGGGACAATGATCCGTAGGTACTTGGCAATATAATGTTGACATCATTATATTAAGACGTATTGAATGTTTCATCAAACAATCAATACAATATTCATTTTATTCAACTGATTCACAATGAGAACAACCAAGCAGTAAGCTGATATGCTACACTGGTTTGAATATTTTCATGTCTGTCTGCTGCTAATGCTGTTATGGCTGCATTGACATTAGTAATATGAGATCGTATGAAAGCTGACTGTCTATAAACAATTAGCTCTCCAGTTTGATATTAGGGCATTGTGGTTTGTGAATAAGATATATGTTCATAATAAGCAGCTTCCCTCTCAGCCTTACCTTGTACTGAAATGTCATCATTAGAAAGGGAACATTTTACATATAAAGAAAAACGTTTTTAAAGAATGTGAAATTCTTTGTGAAGTCCATAAAATTTTGCATTTGTCTTCAGTATGTTCGCATTATCATGGGCCTGTACTCTGATGGGGCCTGTTGGCAATTATGGGTCAAACTACAATAAGTCCTTGTAAATGTTGTGGAACCAAAGAATGTGAGCTGTAACAGAAAACGTATATTATCTATACCTTAATTTGTAAATATATTTTCAGTTTGGTTCTTTATATAATAGATGTTAAAATTGGCTTTAAACATATTTAGATTTGTTATTATTATGTTTTTGAAAGACACGTATTACTCATAAAAAAACATGTAAGTTCATATGTCAGCACAGCATAAATAGGCAGTGATCGATTTGTAAATATAGTGATTTTTGTAGTTGTTTAGTTCTTAAGTTCTTTCTATTATAAACGCCCAAAGTGTACTTTGTGTTTATTTTTATTTCGTTGATGACAGTGGACAGATATGGTCATGGGATGGGCCAGAGGGGCCAGGACATTCTGTCAAACCTGATGTTGCGTAACAGTTCCTCTGTCTGCCTGGTGTGTGAAGTTGGAGGTTCTGTTAGCTTGTTAGCTTAGCATAACCTGACTGGGGCCAGGCGCTGTTAGCTTGTTAGCTTAGCATAGTCTGACGAGGGCCAGGAGCTGTTAGCTTAGCATAGCCTGACTGGGGCCAGGCGCTGTTAGCAGACACATTATATTCTTCATAGGTAGATATCTTGCTAATGTTGAGCAGAGAGGATGGATTTCGACGAGTTGTTCGATGAACGAACATTTACGTTTTCTGATTTCCAGGAATTCACGGTATGTATTATACATAATACTATTAGCTAGCTACCGTAACTTAGCCACCCTAAACTCCCTACTGGAGCTAAGCTAGCGCCAAACCAACCTGGCGCTGCTTTGTCTAACTTGGTTTGTAATATCAAGTATAGCAAATTAACAATACGAATTACTTTTTAAATAAATATTATAAAGGTTACAGCTAGTCTGCTTATTTGTCATGTTAAGAAGTTTACCTGACGAGCCCAGCTAATGTCACATTAAGGCCTCTGGAGCTGTTTACCAACTTCATCTGAAGTTAACTCAGAAACATGTCAACTATCTAGAGTCATCAAACTGTCTATATGACACCTCGACATTTTTTTGGCGATGTTATGAACTGAAAATGAAGTCAGCTAACTCTATATTATTCTATCACTTATTTTACAGTTTCTTCCTGGACACCAAAAACTGTCAGAACGGGTGCGGAAGAGATTATATTATGGTTTCGATCAAGACGTCTGTCTAGATTCTCTCTCCTGTCCTGTTACAGGTCAGATTGGCTTTTTATGCGCATTTTACTTTATTATTATTATTTATTTTTTTACCAAAGCTTGTATTTAACAACACATAATTTATTTATTTTTTTTAGATATTGCTGTGGAACTTCTCCAGAAGTCTGCCCCTAGTCCCATCCGCAAACTGCAGAAGAAATATGCCGCTCATGTTGCAAGGTAACCAACACATGGTCAGTGGGAGAAGGATCTCCATGAATCAAATGTGCAACATTACAGGTCGTTAAAGCCTTTTGGGTTCACATTTGCAGGGAGGCGTGCATTTCTCCGTGTGCAATGATGCTGGCCCTGGTTTACATTGAAAGGCTGCGACACAGAAACCCTGAATACCTGCAAAAGATCTCCTCCTCAGACCTCTTCCTGATCTCCATGGTATGTGTGTCAGAGGTCACAGGGTCGTTGGAATTGGGGTCACGTGAGGTGTTATTTTTGTCCCTCTTGGAAAGTGCATTGGTGACACCTCATTGTAAGAAGCTTCAGTCCAACACCTCTGGATGGATAAACACTACGAAACTTTGGACTTTTGGAACTAATACATGTTTACTGTATTTTCCAGATGGTTGCCAGCAAATATTTGTACGACGAAGGCGAGGATGAGGAGGTTTTCAACGATGAGTGGGGGACGGCAGGGAAATTGGATGTCCAGACTATCAATGCCCTGGAGATGAATTTCCTCAATGCTATTGTAAGGAACATGGTTCCATACCTGGTAAAAATAGGCAGTGTTCCTGACAGACCATGCCCTCATACCTCTGGTCTCTGTTCACAGGACTGGAGCCTCTTTACTGAGCCCAAGGACTTCTTTGACATCCTGACCCAACTAGAAACAAGGTCGGTGAAAAATATCATTTAATGGCTCATCTTGCTTGGTGTTTATTGAGTCCTGGGTCCTGGGTTGTTATTTGGATACCAACAGTTCCTAGTTCACGCGAAGGGCCAGAGTGTTGGTGTCGGGTAGCTTGTTTTGGTGTGATATCAGTCTATTCTGGGTGAAGGTGCATGTGATGGTTTGTGCTTGTTTTTGCTGATTCGGACCTGTTGTGACCCCAGCATTGCAGAGAAGCAGGGGTTGAAACGTGGCTGGTTCACCTACACTGACCTGTGTGTGCTGCTGGAGCAGTCGGCATGGCGACAGGCCCTGACAGCCATCTGCCTGCACTTCACCAAGGTGAGAGAGCGCAGGGTCAAAGGGGAATCCTCACTTAACTTCCCAAACCCCTGTAATTTTACTACAAAGTAGCATACACGAAGAGAAGATTAAGATTGTTTATTTTTATATAAAATATTTAAATCATTTAATTTAATTGTAAATATAATATTTAAATAACTAATTCTTGACTATCCCTAGGTTGCCTGCATGCTGGGACTGGTGTATCTGACCAGTGTAGCTACTCTCATCGCTACCAGTGCTGTTCTGCAGCAGCACAGCATTCCCAGGAGCCAGCAGAATCTGGGTCCAGTCAGCCCGGTCCACTTCTCACTAGGTACTCCAGCCCCTCCAGTTCCCCCTGCCTCAAACCACCGCTACTGCGCCCCAGGAAACGACAGCCAGACCCGCCGACCACCTTCCCTCGAAGACCAGAACCTCAGTCCACCTCCAGCAACGTCTGTTCTGTGTTTATGGAGCTCCCTCCTCTCCTCTTTGGGTAACATTCCCCCCCATCCCCAGCCAGATCCCACCCATACCTGGGCCTCCTCCTCCCAGCACGGCCTCATCTGCGTGGGCAGGCATCTGGATCTGGTTTGTGGACCAAGGAATACTTCTGACCTCCTCGCTCCTCACCCTGGCCTCTCTGCATCTTGGCTGGCCCCCTCTCTCTTCAGTGCTGCCCTCCCAGGACTAGACCCCTTACACAGGAACATGGGCCCCCCTCTGCAGCTTGGTCCCCGCTGTCCTCAGTCCCTGTGGCCCCTAGATAAAGCCCAGGCTCTCATCATGCCCAGATAGAGACCATGACAGCCCCACAGCCTCCCTGGGATTACGTTGAACCTGTTCATTTTACACACACTGCACCCCCCCCCCTCCCCTCCCCCATGCAGTTGACCTACTGGTTTATTATGTAAATGTTTCTCCAAATACAATGTACAGGCCTCAGTAACATTTTGTACCCAAGTTAGGTGAAAGATGTAATGTAAATAAGAAATATGCCATTGAGTTTGTTAGTTCAATCTCAATTTTACATTTTTGTAGGCAGTTTTGTAGCCTCTTTAGTAGAACTGGGTGGTGTTTAAGGTTGAGACAGTTGGAATCGGATACCCAATATTGCAGGTTTGCTTAAATTCTTGGCATGTCTATAACCATGCCGTTCCTTCCTTAGTTTGCGATTGTCAAAAGCAAGTCGAAAAGATTGTTTTTCTGAATTGCTCCTCTTCTGAGCTTTTGAGTTTGATTGGGATTAAAAAAAAATAATAATTCTGTCAGAAACAACAGCATGTAGACGTGTAAAAAGAAAGTCTTCGAAAACACAGGATCAAGAAGGGAACCAGCTAGTTTACTTTGGAGTGGAGTTTCATTCAGAACACCTTTTATTGCCTTTCTAATTCATCATAAGGATTATATCATTTTGTTTTGGTGTGTTTTAATAGGCCACTGAGGTTCTAGGAGTTAACTCCTGCTTTGTTGAAGGCAAAACAAGCTCTTCCATTTCATCCCTCATAATACTTCCATGTTTCCTGCTCTGTAACATTACTTAACACTTTCAAGTACTTCCAGATTTGCACATGAACGTTCCTGAACGCAGCGTTTGGGGAAGGCAGCGTTCACTACCCAGTCACTCCTCCGCAGCTTTGCTCTGAGCCTCAAGGCTACTTTGTGCTTCATTCATTGTCATACATGAGTGAACATTTCAAGGAGGCAATTGTGGTTTTGTACATTTTGTCTGAATATACATTGACATATTTTCAACTAAGTTGGTCCCCAGGACAAGTTTGGATGGTGTAAAATTGCCAAAAGCACGTAAAACGTTTAACAAGATTGACATTTTAAGGCACTTTCTGGCATATTTCTGCTAAAGAAAAAATAACTAAAACTACATGAAAATATGGAAAGGTTTTCAAATGCTTAACCTAATAAAAGTTTGATTTCCACCTGCTGTCTTCCGGATCCTATCTGGCACCCTGATTCACCCTGTAATGCAGCCATATGTGAACACATGCATACGGTATCATACTATACAGTACTTGGTTTCCGTAAACATCTCAGATATATTTGTATACTAGTCGAGCATGTGTGTGGTTTCCTATGGGAAACGAGGAGGGTTAGAATAATGCAGCTCCTATTTAGACACTGCCAACATTTAGCAACAAACGTGTTCTGCCTGTTTCCTGTTGTTGTTGCTGCTGCTCTGAATCTCAACTCTGACGCAGGAAGTGGAGCTTAAGCAGAAAATCATACAGTTACACCAAGCACTGTACTGAAGCTTTACAGTGGCAGGGTTACACTGAGCACTGTACTGAAGCTCTGCAGTGGCAGGGTTACACTGAGCACTGTACTGAAGCTTTACAGTGGCAGGGTTACACCAAACACTGTACTGAAGCTCTGCAGTGGCAGGGTTACACCAAACACTGTACTGAAGCTCTGCAGTGGCACGGTTACACCAAACACTGTACTGAAGCTTTACAGTGGCAGGGTTACACTGAGCACTGTACTGAAGCTCTGCAGTGGCAGGGTTACACTGAGCACTGTACTGAAGCTCTACAGTGGCAGAGTTACACTGAGCACTGTACTGAAGCTCTACAGTGGCAGAGTTACACTGAGCACTGTACTGAAGCTCTGCAGTGGCAGGGTTACACTGAGCACTGTACTGAAGCTCTGCAGTGGCAGGGTTACACCAAACACTGTACTGAAGCTCTGCAGTGGCAGGGTTACACCAAGCACTGTACTGAAGCTCTGCAGTGGCAGGGTTACACCAAGCACTGTACTGAAGCTTTACAGTGGCAGGGTTACGCCAAACACTGTACTGAAGCTCTGCAGTGGCAGGGTTACACCAAACACTGTACTGAAGCTCTGCAGTGGCAGGGTTACACCAAGCACTGTACTAAAGCTTTACAGTGGCAGGGTTACACTGAGCACTGTACTGAATTTTAAAGTGGAAGGGTTACACCAGCACTGTCCTGAGGCTCTGCGGTGGCATGTTTACACTAAGCACTGTACTGAGACTGCAGTGGCAGGGTTACACCAAGCACTGTACTAGCTCTGAAGCTCACCCTTTAAAGGTGCAGGATTCCAACTCGCAAACGTGGCTACTTGTTAACCTTCCCCAGTGTCAAACCTTTAATCGTTGGATGCATTAAATATTTGGCCTATGGTGACAAGTCACCCTGGAACTACTTTATTAGCCAAACAGCATTCAACATTCAGCAGCAGCAGCTTGTGTGGCCTCTGTCCCGCCCCTTGAAAGTGTGCCAGCCCACCCCTATCCGTTTGTCCGGCTGCATACCGCCTGAGACGCCTGCTCCTAATATAGACTGAACTTCTTTGTGGGAAAACGTTCCGAGGGGCTTGCAGGAACGAGGAGCGATCTTCAGTTGGGTGTTGTGGCTCCAACTTTTAAGGCCACATGCTGCAACAATGCAGCCACCTCCAGTACAGGTAGGTCCTGGATCCCTGCCCTTGATTGGAGATGGCAGCAGTGTGTGTTTGTGTGTGATCCAAAAGCTGTAACAAGCAGTTGTAACAGCAACAGTATCTGTCTTGCCTTGAGTAAACGTATAAGATGACCAACACCTCTTGTTTTCGGTTGCGTAGGTTCCATTTAGAGAAAGGCGTGGGACAAGGAATGCAGGTGAAATGATTTGTCACTGTTTGCATGTGCGTCTGTGTTCGTCTCTATGGACATTGGCTTGTTAAAGCCGATCCTTCATTAGGCTTAAGGATAATGTGTTCTCTCAGACCCCCATGCTGAGGTGTACATGAACTTCATGAAGAGTCACTGCTGTTACGATGCCATTCCAACCAGCTGCAAACTGGTCATATTTGATACCACGCTACAAGTAAGGCTGTGGGGATGGATGATTGATTGTTTGTTTGATCTCTTGAGGTTTGTAACTTCCTGGTTCATCACTTTATGCCCAGTCAGAGTTCATCAAATCAGAGCCCACTTGAATATTTCAGGTCAAGAAGGCCTTTTTCGCTCTGGTGGCCAATGGTTTAAGAGCGGCACCTCTCTGGGACAGTAAGATGCAGAGATTTGTTGGTAAGCAGATGGTTTGGGCTGAATAATATGTAAGATAACATCTTGAAAAGGATGGGTTTTTGTAAAAGTTTTTGTTGTCCTTGCAGGTATGCTAACCATCACAGATTTCATCAACATTCTCCATCGCTACTACAGATCCCCAATGGTGTGTTACCTTCCTTACCTCCTCTCTGTACCTGCTGCATGCGTTACTGCACGGTACTTATTCAGATTCAGATTCTACTTCATTATCATCATGCAGAGGACAAGTACAGAGCTAATGAAATGCAGTTAGCATCTGTCCAGAGTGTGAGAATGTAGTGTTTAATATATACAGTATATATAGTGCAAATTAAATGAAGCTGTGATTTAAAAAAATAAATAACAAGAAACTAGAATACATCTGTGTATTTGTGTTCTGGCTACAAAGTATTTTAACCACAAATACATAAATATGTATTTCCTGTTTCCTTAACCTCTCCACAGGTTCAAATCTATGAGCTGGAGCATCATAAGATCGAGACATGGAGAGGTGATTCATAAACAAATATGGAAATCCCAATGATAACAAATATGATGTTGTGCTCAATGTATGTCAACATACATGCTGACTTTTCTGTGTGTGTGTGTGTGTGTGTGTGTTTGTCCAGATGTCTATCTCCAGTACTCCACACAATGTCTCATTAGCATCAGTCCTGAAGCCAGGTGAATGTATGACTTACTACTGGATCTACTCCTTGCAGACCCAGTTATAGATAGCTATTGCTGATATTCGAAGAATAACAAAGTGTCTGTCAATTTCTTTAGAACTTAGAAATTGTGTATGTTACTGTACGGTTAAGCATAATATAATGATATACTTTATTCAACTTTCTCCTCTGTAGCCTCTTTGATGCTATCTATTCCCTCCTGAGGCACAAGATACACAGGTTGCCAGTCATTGACCCAGAATCTGGCAATGTCTTACACATTCTGACCCACAAGAGAATCCTTAAGTTCCTCTATATATTTGTGAGAAAGCAAATTGATTGTCAAACGTTGTCTTTGCCATTTCTGCGTTGAACCGCTAAAACAGGCTCACAATTGAATACACGTGACTGAGAGAACCTGTTATGATTTGCATATGTCTCCCGTGTGATTGGTTTGACTCTGCCAAGGAAGGGATGGTCCCCAAACCTCACTTCCTCCAGAAGAAGATACAGGAGGTTGGGATCGGAACGTTCCAGAACATTGCCACAGTTCAGCACACAGCCACAGTCTTTGATGCCCTGTCTGTGTTTGTACAGAGGAGGGTGTCTGCGCTGCCTGTGGTGGACGAACAAGGTAGACCCACCCACTGGAGCTGGAGAGAGACACGACATAACAGCATCAGGGACGTTCATGTTTATACAGTAAAGCGTGACATTTTGGTTATATTGTTCTGTTCCCTCAGGCAAGGTGGTGGCCCTCTATTCCAGATTTGATGTGATTGTGAGTACATTTTACATTTATTCATTTAGCAGATGCTTTTATCCAAAGCGACTTACAGTAAGTACTGGGACATTCTCCCTGAGGCAAGTAGGGTGAAGTGCCTTGCCCAAGGACACAAAGTCATATATCCACAGCGGGGGCTCGATCTCACAACCTTTTGTTCATGACGCCAACGCCTTAACCGTTGAGCCATCTGACTTCTCTGAAACATGTCATCTACAGTCAGACATCTACAGTCAGACAGCGTAGCATCTATCATGGTGGTGGCTAACATGATCCCTGTGCCTGTGTCCGCTCCTCCTGGGGCAGAACCTGGCAGCTCAGAAGACCTACAACAACCTGAACATGAGCATGCAGGAGGCCATCCGCAGACGCAGCTGTTACGTGGAGGGCGTGATCAAGTGCTACCCCAACGAGACCCTGGACACCGTCATCAACCGCATCGTCAAGGCCGAGGTAAACATCATCGCTCCCTCCTTTCCTGGCAGTGGTCCACCTCACGGTGTATCTCTGTGTTTCGTGGGGCACTAATCCTGTTCTTTCCTCCCTGACTCGCCCCCCGCCTGCCTGCCCGCCTGCCCGCCTGCCTGCCTGCCCGCCTGCCTGCCTGCCCCCAGGTCCATCGGCTGGTCCTGGTGGACAGAGGGGACGTGGTGAGAGGCATCATCTCTCTCTCTGACCTTCTGCAGGCCTTGGTCTTAACTCCAGCAGGCATCCATACCCTTTTGTCTTAGCACCATCTGTTAGAGGCACTGCACCTCCTTCCTCCCCCTTCCACCACCTCCTGCCTCCCCCTTCCACCACCTCCTTCCTCCCCCTTCCACCACCTCCTTCCTCCCCCTTCCACCACCTCCTGCCTCCCCCTTCCACCACCTCCTGCCTCCCCCTTCCACCACCTCCTTCCTCCCCCTTCCACCACCTCCTGCCTCCCCCTTCCACCACCTCCTGCCTCCCCCTTTCACCACCTCCTGCCTCCCCCTTCCACCACCTCCTGCCTCCCCCTTTCACCACCTCCTGCCTCTCCCTTCCACCACCTCCTGCCTCCCCCTTCTACCACCTCCTGCCTCCCCCTTCTACCACCTCCTGCCTCCCCCTTCCACCAACTCCTGCCTCCCTGTGTTCGTCTTCATCACTACACTTTGTGGTTCCCGCCTCCCCTGTAAAAGTCACCGACTGTCTTGAGGAGACACTCCTGTGTTCAGCTGTATCCCAAGGCCCTGACTGACTGTACAGTCACACCCTTTTAGCTACTAGTGTGTTCCCTGGGATAACAGTATGTTCTTTAAATGTAAGGTTGCATACTAAGAGCTGACAGGGGTCAATTGTATGGGCAGTTTGGTTATCTGTTATTTTGAGTAGGCCTATTCCAGATATTACAAGTCAAGTCAAATGAGAGAACTAGTAGATGCACAATGTGAGTGTAATTATTGGGTAAATATCCATTCATGATATATCCTTGATATGGCTCTGACTACCTGTATCAGTTCTATGAAACACGTGTACGTTGTTGTATTTGATCAAATTGATCATCCAGTTTTTGTTACTCAATATTTTATTCTTTCTATATAAAAAAAATCTAGAACTTTCAAGTTCCTGTCTCGTTCATTAACATTTCATTGTATTTTAGTGGTACCTACTTCATCCGACAGGTGTCCTCAGTGAACCTCACATCCTCTCGTAAACAAGGAAACACGTCACGTGCGGTTACTTTATTTATTTATTTGCGCGTGACGAACAGCGCGTGCGGACAGCGAGCCCCCAGAGATCCACGCTCCCCCGTCGTACCTCGTGATCTCCGAAACAACATAACAAAGTAGGGAGAAAAAGATGGCGAGCAGAGAGGAGGCAAGACGCCCCTCTACACCCTCCTCGTCGGTGCCTCTCGAAGCCTTGTTCCCGGCTGAAGGCTCGGAGCAGGCCTGCGGTGATGGGGACCCGGAGCTGGTCCTCCTGAGGGCCCATCTTCAGGCCGGCGGGGATGGGGACCCGGAGCTGGTCCTCCTGAGGGCCCGTGTTCAGGCCTGGCTGCTGCAGTATGAACACTGGCTCTTATGGCTGCAGAAGCTTCTGGTGTGGGAGAGGCCCCTCTATAGCATCTGTGTGGCCCTCACACTGAACACCTTGTTCTGGTAAGTTCGGCGGTCATGGATGAATAATAATGGACCTGACAAGATACAATCCAGTGGAAAAGGTTTTTATTTGAGTCACCTTATCTTAGCCACAGTCTTAGCTAATGCTAGCTAGTTAGCTAAGTCACTGTAATCCAACAGGATTGGGGGAAACGACGTTACACTAACTCGCTAGATGGGGGTAGCTTTTAGATAGCACGATACATTGAACTAACTTTCATGATTAAATCTACTATCCTACGCAAGCAATCAACATTAGCCTCTTATTATGCCGACTATCGGTCAACTGTGGGTGGAAGTAACTTGGAGCTCGTTGCTAGCTAGCTGTCCTCAGTGATAAGGGGCCAGGTGCCTCAGTGACAAGGGGCCTGGCCAGCCTTCAGCCCCCAGAGGAAGCTCATCTCGGTGTTTAACCTGTCTGTCTGTAACTCTTCCAGGCTGTTATCCTCCACATCCCTGCGGCCTCTCTTCCTGCTGAGTGTGTCCCTCCTGGGACTGGTGATGCTGGAGCGATGGAAGGACAAGATACCCACCCTCCGAGGTTTCCTACCCTCATCTCATTCATTAGCCTCAGATGGGATCAGAAATGTACACGATCATGAATGTTTTGGGGATAAAATGTAACTTAATATCTATTTTTTCCTTCCCCAAAAAAATCTTCCTTGCCTCTGTTCGATTACAGTCCAGGAGACAGACCCCACCCCGATAGAAAGGTAGGCTACTTCAAAACCTTCATATACTGAACACCAATATATTGCTCTACCCGATACTAAAGCGCTCTTCCCATCCTTGAGTCGCCCATTTCACATGCCTGTGGTCTGACATACTGTTCCCCCCCACCCCTTCAGAGAGACCATGGCCGTCCACCCCCGCCTGCTCAGCATTCCTGAGCTTAGCCACCATCTGGCCGAGAGCTACCTCACATGTAGCCTGTACATCCAGGACATGATGCAGTACAAGCGGCACAACCACGGCAAGGTAGCCAACATGCACGCACACGCACATGGATTACACGCCCCCCTCCAGCAGTTCTTATCAGCGGGCCGCACTTGGATTATCCTCGTGTCCTGTTATATTCTGGCAGAGATGCACACTGAGCCATGTTTTATCTGCTTTGTTTACGTAATCCAACCGTTCGAAGCCGTTCAAAGATCTGTTGATGTTTGTGTTGACTGTCCCGTCCCCCCCCCCCTCCCCCTTTCCCCACAGTTCTGTGTGATGATGTGTTCCGGAAGCTTAGTGTTGGCTGTGGTTGGTCATTACATACCAGGAATCATGATCTCCTACATTATTGGTAAGATGACTATTTGACATATTTGTATTGCGTTTGCGTTGATGAAGATTAGCCCTTGATACAGACTTTTCAATTGATTTTTAATCTCTGAAACCCAAGTAAGCTTCGACGTGTGTGTATTTCCTGGTGAGAGTGTGTGCCGTTACCTGATCCTGTCCCCTCTGCCCCGCCCCCAGTCCTGAGTGTGCTGCTGTGGCCCCTGGTGGTGTACCATGAGCTCATCCAGAGGATGTACACCGGCCTGGAGCCCATCTTCATGAAGCTGGACTACAGCATGAAGGGAGAAACTCAGCACCACAAGCACGACAAGTGGAGTGAGTGGGATAGCTGAACACACACACACCAGTAAAAAAAAAACAACACTGCCATTCTGAGCAGGGAAGATGGCTTGATCAGATTTGTTTTTATTTATTAGCTGGGCCTTTGGTATTGCTCTGGTCTTCATTATAGCAGTGACTGAACATGGGGGGTGGGGGGTGGGGGGGGGGGGGTCCTTGTTACCCTGGGAACCGTTCCCCCACTGCTTCCTGTCTTTGTAGTGGCTTGTGATTTTGATTGGATCTTCAGAGCAGTGCAGGTGTCGTGGTGCTGATATCCAGCATGTGTGTGTGTGTGTGTGTTGCAGAGGTGAAAAAGGAGACGGAGGAGGGGGACGAGCCTCAGGCTGAGACGGAGAGCGACAGTGAAGAGGAGCTGTCCTGCTTCGCCCCCACGGTGAGCTGCGTGTGTGTGTGTGAGAGAGAGGGTAAGGGAGAGAGAGAGTGAGGGTGAGAGGGTGAGGGTGAGAGGGTGAGGGAGGGAGGGAGGGAGGGAGGGAGGGGGAGGGAGGGAGGGACTGACTAGAGCACCACAAGTGTTCTGTGTAAGGAGGGGAAATGACCTCAGCCATGATGGTCTGAGGTCTTCTTGAGGAAAGGCTGCTATGTTAGAAACAGTTCTTTAACAAGACTATTTAGTCCTGACCTGAATTATGAACCATTTGAGCTTCATCCAGAGTGTGTTGGCTGACTTCATGCTGTACCCTTCACCATATGACGGAGTGTTACTCATCCATCAGGTGGATGTGAAGACCACGGCCTTGGCAATGGCCATCACTGACTCGGAGCTCTCTGACGAGGAGGCGTCCATCTTGGAAAGCGGAGGGTTCTCTGTGTCCAGAGCCACCACTCCTCAACTGACCGACGTCTCTGAAGGTTGTCCAACACTCGAACCATGAAACGAAGAGAAGATTTTCTAGATGCTGGTTGACGTTCCAACACACCTGGATCAAATGAATGGTTTTCATCAGGCTTTTACTGAGCTTCATAATAACCGTTCATCTGATTCAGGTGTTGGAAGAGGGAATCATCTAGAACAGGGGTGTCCAGTCCTGGTCCAGGGGAGCCACCCTGGCCCAAGGACCAGGACTGAGAGAGGCTGGGGGTCTAGACCAGGGGTGTCCAATCCTGGTCCTCGAGAGCCCCTATCCTGACAGTTTTAGATGTTTCCCTGCTCCAGCACACCTGATTCTAATGAATGATCATTATGAGGCTTCCACAGAGCTTGATAACAACCCTTTACTAGAATCAGGTGTGCCGGAGCAGGGAGACATCTAACATTGTCAGGATATGGGCTCTCGAGGAACAGGATTGGACACCCCTGGTCTAGACCATGACAGACTATATTGAAAAAACAACATGTGCATCCTATTATATTTCAAAGTGTATTGTATTACATCAAGGTGTGTCATGGTCATTCATATTTGAACGTCCTCTGTCCTTCCCCAGACCTGGATCAGCAGAGCGTTCACAGCGACCCAGAGGAAGCCTTCCTTAGAGACCTGCCTGAGTTCCCCTCCGTGGACGAGTTCCCCTCCATCGAACACAGCCTTCTCCACTTCCCCCTGCGGGCTTCAGGCCAGCCTCCCGGGGACGGGGCCCAGGGAGATGCCTCTGAGGCGGGGGAGGCCTTGAGTCCGGCCAGCCTCCTCTTCCAGCACCTGGCCTCTCCGCTTCACTTTGTTAACACGCACTTCAACGGACACGGGCGGCCACCGGGGGCCGACCAGGGGCCGCCGGCGGAGCGGAAAGAGGCGTCAGCCCCCCAGGTCCCCCGGCCCTCTCTGGAAGCCCTGAGTGAGGAGATAGTGAGCACGGCCATCTCCACCGTGGTCCAGAACACTCTCTCCGCCTTGCTGCGGTCCACGGAGGCCAGCGAAGGCCCCTCCATGGAAGAGTTCCTGCCTGCCGAAACGCTGCCCAGCCCCCTGGAGAGCCCGCCAGCCGCCCGAGCCGGCCAGGAGACCCTGGAGGATGCGGTTAGCGCGGAGACCGCCGTCAGGGCAGACGAGATGCAGGATGACACTCTGGTACCGACCGAGGAAGAGGACTTTGAGCTGCTGGACCAAAGTGAACTGGAACTGATGGACAAAGGGCTGAGTCTCAGTCCTGACGGACAGGGATCAGAGGGAGGAGCCTCGCCCACAGACACGCCCCCATCTCCCGTACACCAACCGGAATCCTAGCTTTGTCAGCATTGCCCAGCCCCCATGTATGTTTTATTTGAACATGTAGATATACATTATACATACATCATACATACACACTTCTTCCAAGGGGTTGGTGGTTTGATAGAAAGTTGGTTTGCGATTGTTTTTGTGAAGGGTTAAGATCACATGGGTTATTCTGAGCCTGCACATGTGTGTGTTGATTACACCTGAGCAAGTGTTGGGGTCAGCTGACTGCCGGTGTTCTGCGTTCCTGTTCTCCACCCTCTCACGTGAGACCTCAGGGAAAGGATCGAGAACACAGGGAAGACTCTGGTGGGCGTTAGAAGTTCTGCATCGTCCAACACCCTTCAGGACACGGTTAGCAGATGTTAGGGAATGAAGGAGAGCGAGAAAAGGTTGCGTTTATATGATATCTCCTAATATCTATATATGATAAATTATTTAAATTAACAGACAGTTTCAGGAAGCCTGTGTTTTTGGGAGGGGGGGACGACGACATTGATCGTGCTTTATATGATATACAATACTGTTCTAGAAAGCAGTTTTATTGTGAAGTAACAAGCATATGTTCGTTAGACATTGTTAAACCCCATCAACTCTTCTCAAAGTCATTCATCCAAAAGTCTTGGCATAGGTCTCGATACTTTCCAACTCTCTGATTTGCGATTATACACTTATAATCAATGGGTTTTGGAAAAAACAAACGTTCAGCCAGACTTGCCTTCCTAATTTGGACATTTTCTTTCGGACACGTTGGTTGTAGTTGTAGCCACATCAGGTTTGTTTTTGAAGTGTAGGTTAGTTTGTTGTGACTTGGAAACCTAAATGCCTTTGCATTCCTGGGTGTTCATTTACGAATGCATAACAGCCAGCAAAAGGTATATATATCTATGATGTCGCAGTACCATGGTAACTGGTTTGGTTTTCTGGAAGGATCTCCAGTTCTGTAACCTCCTTCTGCCCCTCACCAAATCATTTGTTTTGTACATGTAGACTTCTCCTGTATCAGTACGTATACACAAATAAATGGATTGTGATTTTTGTACCAGAAACACCTAAAACATCTCTGATCATGGAACTGCACCTCTTATCAAAACGTTGAGGAATGTGACATGACTTCTTTTGTCCGTGTGTGTTTCTCTGCAAAGTCCACCAAACAGCCAGGGTGTTTCTAGAATGCGATGAATCCCAGAGTGCGCCCTGCATGACACTGTTGCATTGACTGATGTCATGTCACCTCTAGGTGTATAACCCCGTGTTACATGACTTGAAGGTGGATCCATCTTTGCTCAGCTGTTTTTCAAAGCCAGCCTTCTCGCTGTCTCTGCCTGTCTGCATTCTCTACTGAGGGGTGGTTTGTACAAATTGGTTGCGCAAAGAAGCATCATGACATGACAAAAAAAAATCATTTGTAGTGGGATGTTAAATAAACAAGACTTGTACATTCAGTAACCACCTCTCCCCCAATCCCAAATTGTCCTAGTGCACAGTATTGTAAAATATCACAACAAACCTTTTTCCTAGCCAGGTACTTAAGAGCACTTGTGTACAGTTGAAAATGCAAGAGTCATTTGTATATTGCAGCATGTATAAACAATGCATTCAAAAGTGAAATTAGGGGTGCTATTCTTTAGATGAATGTTAGCCCGAAGTAACAGAAGATGTTTGTGACTTGGTAAGGCTTATCGTTTGGTAACGGAAGTGGACCCAGAGATAGGGAGCAGAGTCTTGGATTTGTAGCAAACAAGCATGCAATTTTGGGTTGCAGCTCTGTGACCAGAATTTATAGAACACTAAATTGTTTTAAGGAAACATCTGATTTTGTTGTACTTATTTCAAAAGTGATTTCTGCAAATAACTTCCTTGTAACTAACTATATAAACAATGAGTTGTGACATCTAGTTTTTTTTTTGCGTGATTTACTTTACCTGGTGTCCAAGTTTTATGATTCTGTATATTATGTTTACAGCTTAAACTGTAAAAGTACTTGGAAATTGTTAAATATGAATACATGTTTAAATTGTTCGCTTAATCAGAAATAAGTCACCAGTTGAGCATCTGTATAAACAACATTAGACATTTCAAAACAAGATCGATTTGAATGTTGACAGGACGCCCCTTTTCTTGTACAGGTAAAGAAAATAAAAGAAGGGACAGTTAGAACCTCTTAGAAACCAGAAGCCAAGCAGCCTTGACCTGATACGGTGATATGATACTGTGCTGACATTTAGCTGGTATGCAGTTGCAAGAAGATCTCATGAAAATGAGACATACGTGTCTGCAAATATTCCTGAAGAAGAGAGAAGACGTCAACTTTGACCTCAGGTTCTAAATTAGGTATGGAGAACTTGGACATGTAGTTCTATGTAAAAATAGACTTATGGACCGGCTGTAATCATTGAACGAATTGCATCTACAGAGACATTGTGAGATGAGGTGTTTTATTGGTCGTTATAAACAAAACTTTTAAGCGCCTAAAAGCATTTTTATGTGGCAAATGGATAACATTTCTCACATGTCGGACGTGGAATCATGCCATGGTTTGACCAGTCCTGGTTGCAAGGTCCTTCTCCTAAAAGCAAAACCGGATGCATGTGTCAATATCAAGAAGGCCAAAGGTGGAACGAGCTAAACAGTAGAACGTCAGAATCCTGTCTGTGTTCTCACAGTCTCCAGTTGGTCTGCTGAGATCTGCATCCTCATCCTCAGCTGGTCCCCAACGGTCACATCAGACAACACTGACCACAGTCCATCCCCAAATCTCACTGGCATTGAGTAGACTATTCCAGTCGGGATGTTGAACTGGCCTGCCAGGAACAAACATCATGTGAGTGTCATTTAGAGTCCCATACAGTAGTATTACGAGGTATTACGAGGTAGTTATGAGGTAAAAACTGTAGCTGCCTGTTGACCTGTGCTCAGTAGACCTAAGGAGAGGACTTCCTCTGTGGATGTTTTTCCATTCAAGGCCTTCAGAAGTGCAATGATCCCGTTGGTTGCTGATAAGGCTTGAGCCCTCTGGGTCTTGGAGGCTACAGCAGCACGTTGTGAAATGACCAAACTCTCAAACTCGGACTCCAGCCATTTCCTTGAGGACACAGTGATGTATTATGCATGACCAATCCCAGTGATTGCAGCCGCATCCTTGAGAGCTAAGCTAAAGGCTAAAAAAGACACAGTTAAATAGTGTGTGTGACATCATCATGGTAATTAACTTAGCCGTGGCTCGGAGTTCACTGTCGCCAAACCGTTACCTATCATATATCAGCTCAAGGACTGGCTGGGGCAGATGGGGGGGCCCACAGATCGGCCCTTGGTAATTAAAGACCTTCGCCCTCTGCAGATCAACGTGAAATATTCCACTGATGTTACCCCACACTATGACGCCCGACACGTCTAGGAAGAAAGAAGGAAGGTGATGTACGATTCACGATCTATAAACCCACTGTGTTCGGGGTCTATCACGTTGCTATGCTCAATGACTGATGCTCTTTGTAAAAGCTCTCTCCTGTAAGTCGCTTTGGATAAAAGCGTCTGCTAAATGAATAAATGTAAATGTAAGGTGTGATGAACTTGGCCAGTCCTTCTGCTGGTGAGTGAAGGTCGGCGTGCTGGAGCTCATCTACCTGCTGTCGTCACGTTCAGCTTCTTCGCAACTTGAGCCCTGGCCTCGTATTCCAGCTGGGTCGCCGTGGCGACGAAGCGGCTGCTGTCGACGGAAGGCGCGTTCTCCAGCAACAGGGAGCACTTCAGGTTGACCAGGGCGTCCCCGGCTACGATGGCCACCACTTCTTTGCACGCTCTCTGCTCGATCAGCTGTCCGTAGCCTCGGTAACGCTCTGCCACCTTCCTCAGCGCACTCTCCTCCTCCTCTTCGCCCGACCGGCTGTCCTCCAGGAAGATGATGACGCGGGCCTGGTGGAAGGCCAGCTCCAGGTCTGAGTGAACGGTGACCTGGTGAAGCTGAGGCAGAGCCAGGTCCTCTACTTCCATCCGGAGCCCCTGCATGGCCTCCTCGTCCCCCCCCACCTCCAGTAGGTGGAGGCTGATGGGGACAGCCTCGGGGAACACCCCCGGGGTGAACAGCATGGGAACAAGCATGCAGCAGGTCTGGTTGAGAGCACTGAGACAAAACACATTGGCAAATACTTTGAAGGTTATAATAACCTCCCAGAGACTCCCAAGCCTTTATTATTAAATCATGGTTGGCACAGCTGCACAAGCTGTTGTCATTATGTATATTACCCTGCAACTCTGTGTGCTGTACTTTACCCTGCTGCTGTTGTGAACTGCAATTTCCACCCCCTGTTCATCTAAAGGTTCATCTAACATATTTTCTCTCTATCTGAATCCACTGTCAATGTAACCCTGGTGTGAATGAAGCAGGACCACATAGGCTTTGCCTGTTTAGCAGTTTTCCCACCTGCTGATCCATACGTGATGGGAGGTGATGAGGCGGTTCAGCTCCTCTTCCTCCTCACTCCGCTCCTGAGTACTCAGGTTCTCTGCTGCAACCTTCAACATCAGCTCTGTTGACATATCGGAGGTGATCCCATAGTAACCCTGGGTGGGAGGCAGCAGATTGACATTTTGGGAGGCAACATTTGGACATTTTACCCATTATATCTTAGCTATTAGCAGGGAAAGCAGTGGCGGATCTAGGGGGTGGGCGAAGGGGGTCCGTGCCCCGGGCGCAAAGTTAGAAGAGGTGCAAAATACAATACAATAAAGTTGAATCTAATCTAATCTAAAAATCTTGACAAATTAAAAATTATTCTTTAAATTAATACCAAACGTATTTCAGAAGAAGAAATGCAGGTTACAAGGAATAGATGCATCCATATTAAAAACTATGCTAAGAGTTTTGCTTGTTCTAATTCTTCTTGGGGGAGGTGGGCGGGGCGCCTGATACCCTAGATCCGCCACTGAGGGACAGTGATGTTACCTGCACATGTTCCATGAAGTCACTGAACCCCCCTAAGAGCATCCCCTTCCCCCCTCTGTCAACCAGCTCCCTCCATATTATGGGGGATTGTTCGTGCTTCCAGGCATTTCTCTTGCAGGTGGTCTCTAGCCATTCCTGAAAGAAACACAGTGGGTTAACATTCATTCATGAACTTAAATAATTAATTCATTTTCTACCGCTTATTATTAGCGGTGCAGCTTATTCCCGTTAAGGGTCAAGGGTGACTGGAGCCTATCCCAGTTCCTTTCGGGCCTGAAGCGGGCGGGTACAATTATTGGAATTCAGTTGATATAAAAATAGCACGTTACCTTAAACTAGTTTACAAACCTTCCAATCACGTGGGTGAACTGGGATCTTGTGGATTCTAAAGTTTGGCAAAGACCTTTGAAGGAAGTCTGCAAGCAGCTCTGCCTTTGCATAATGTGGGCAATCTGCCTTACCTGAAAAATACAAAAAATACGAATTAATATAGATTTTGTTACGAAGCAAGTCGACCATATCAGCTTAGCTAATTAGTTCATTGCTTACCAGCAAGCACAAATTTAGCCATTTCTTTGGCAGGCGTCAGTTGCTAGGATACCAACGGTGTTACATGAATTGAGTCTGGAAGGAAACATGCTTTAGGTCTGGTTTTAATATAATAATAATAATACATTTTATATATATAGCGCTCAAGGTACTCAATGTCGCTTTACAGACAATAAAATCATCATAAAAGTTTCGCATTAAAAACATTGACAGGGTACATTCATCACATATTAAAAGCAGTTCTAAAAAGCTGAGTTTTAATATAACTCTGGCTGCAGAATACAACATGCTGACATGACAGCATTCCAGCAGGGCAGGCAACAAGCCCCTTCTCCGCGCGCTCATTCAGCTCCAGGTAAAGCAGCGATCTCTAATGTTTCCTTTGGTGCTCGTGCCCTGTTCCATCCCCGCGAGCACATTTCCACGCGCCAAGGTACGACTACTGTATCCTAGCAACCAAGGGGCGAACTATCGACAAAAGCTACAATTTTTTCTTGGATAGTAAAGTTTAAGTAAAAATATATGTTTGTGCTTTCACTTGCTTGAGGTAAGTAAGTTTCTTAAAATAAATGACACATAATATCAAATAGTGACACATGAATAGTAACACCCCTTGACAGTTAGTTAATCAAAAAGGGCTCCATTATTTCGTTACAGTTTACCAAAATGTTGATAAAATACAAATGGAAAACGTTATGTCACAACTTTGTACTTTGATATGTAGAAACACATCTATACTATAGACATTGCAGTTTAAAATCACCTTGATGTTAGTTAGCTAATTTTCCGCAGTTAGCCAGGGGGTCTCATTATCATCCACCCAACCACTTTAATGGAGAAATGACAGCTGGACGCCGAGGAAGGCAGATGTTATATATAAGGTTTGAAAGCTTATTTATGTACTCAAATCTCAAAGTAGGAAGCCTTAATTTGGTGCACAAAATCATACGATGTGTACGTATCGATAAGTAACTTTCTTTTTCGTTGCTGCTGCATTTCTTCTTTAAGAAATGAATCGAGCCGCTTATTGCAGTATATTTAATGTGAAGTGAAATATAAAATGACGTCGTGTTTTTTTATATAGCATGGATCGGGTGCTGGATGAATGCATCAACCGTCTGGAGCAGGTGGCTTTACTGCCAGCTGTGCTGGCCCACCTGGACGATCTGTCTGGGGAGCTGGGAGAGGAAGTGACACAGGCGCTGAGGGTGCACCAGCTCTTTGAGGAGAGGCTGGAGAGTCTGGAGAGGACACCCTGGAGCGAGGCTGTGGAGAGGGAAACCGTCCGGGTGGAGACAGCCTTCCAGAACTCCTTGAGGGACGTGCTGCGTCTGCTCCGAGACCAACCGGCTGCCAGGCGCGTTCTGCTGGGAAGGAAGGGCGGTCTGGAGGGACCTCCAGGGGGGGGTGAAGGCGTGCAGGGCATACTGGGGGGGCTGAAGGAACTCAAGGAGGTGGTACAGGAGACCGGCCCTGCAGAAGAGAGGATGCAGGATGTGTCTCAGACGGAGCTGGTAGCTTCGCTGGAGGCCGAAGTGGCAGCTGCTGTTGAGGACCGAGAGACAGAGGTACAGAGGAAGCTAAAACCCACCAAAAAAAACATGTCTGTTTGCCACAAAGATGAGCTTTCTGTGCAAGATATTCCCTCATTTGAATATAAATGGTCGTTTCTCCTCTACCACCCTACTCTGTCTCTCAGATTGCCAAGATGGACGAGGTTATCAAGCAGCTGAAGAGCTCCCTGCACCAGATGGAGAAGACCTCGGAGGAAATCGTGTGGAAAATGCAGCAGGACGCAGAGAAGCGGGTCCAATCCGATCGCAAGACCTCAGAGGGGAAGCAGGTCCGCATGCAGCAAGAGGCCAATCAGCTGAGAGTCAAGCTCAGCAACTTGAGAGCAGAGAACTGGAAGGTGGAGGCCACTCTTCGAAAGGTCAGCGTTGAAACGTTTTCCCCGGCGATCTGCAATCCCTTTTCAGTTGAAATCTTCATCTTGCGTTTCCATTCCCACACCAGTCTGATATCGAGTCGGTATGTTAAACTGGCCAGTAATGTTGTTCTCTGCCCCTCTGGCGGTAGAAAAAGAACAAGATGGAGACAGAGATCGAGAACTTTATCCAGAAATATGATGCAGACATGGGAGAGAAACAGGTGAGCGTTCAAACACAGTTATTCACGTTTACACATGCGTTCCATCTTTCTGGGCCCCTCCCTCCTCTGTGAGGGGGCGGGGTTAGATCCCGTCCCGTCACACAGCCTCACCCCTCTGCCACTCCTGTTCCAGCTGGAGCTGGATGACATGATGAAGGAGTTCGAGGAGGAGAAGAAGGAGCTGAAGCAGCTGGAGGAGAACTACGCTGTCCTGGAGGTGGAATTCAACCAGATCCAGGAGGAGAGGCGCCTGGCAGAGGAGAGGAGGGAGGAGCAGAGGAAGCTACTGGAGGTACAGGACAGAGCCTCCACCCTGATCCAGGCCATGTGGAGGGGATACTGCGTGCGCAAGATGATGAAGACCAAGGGCAAGAAGGGCAGCAAGGGGAAGAAGGGCAACAAGGGCAAGAAGGGCAACAAGGGGAAGAAGGGCAAATAGAGCTGATGACCTTCCTACCTCTCTTCCTCCCTTTCTACCTTTCTTCCTTCCTTCCTACCTCTCTTTCTACCTTCCTTCCTTTTTTCCTTCCTTCCTACCTGCCTATTCCTTCCTTCCTTCCTTCCTTCCTTCCTTCCTTCCTTCCTACCTTCCTTCTTTTTTTTACTGTTATGTTATTCTTACCTTTGGGTTTACCTTTGTGATCATTTCCTATTAAATGGTGCTCCTAGACCACTGCTTAATGACTCATGCTATATTATGTTTTAGTGTGTGTGTGTGTGTGTACATCTATATTCTGTAGTCATATTTAACATTTAAATGTATTCATTTAGCAGACGCTTTTATCCAAAGCGACTGACAAGAGAGAGCTTTACAAAAGAGCATCGGTCACTGAGCATAGCAACGTGATAGACCCGGAACATAGCGAGCTTTTAGATTGTGAAACATACATCGTGAGAACCAGTAAGTGCCAAGGGAAGAGCTATCATATAAACTGACTTGTATCTCAGTTCAGTTTATTATAAAATGCTGAAGTTACTCTCATAATCAAAACATAAAGCAGTTTCATTGTAAGGAAAACCTCCTATTTACATGTATTCATTTAGCAGACACTTTTATCCAAAACAACTTCCAAGAGAGATTTACAAAAGAGCATCGGTCACTGAGCATGAAAACAAGATAGACCCCAAACAGCGGGTTTATAGATTATGAAACATACATCGTGAGAAACCAAACAAGTGCCAAAGGGAAGAACCACAAGTTACAGTTACATAGCCAAAATCTCACACGGGCTGAAGTGTACCTGTAGGAAAGTAACAACTGGTAATGAAGTCTTTTGAGCGCCTTGTGCTGGCACACCTGAAAGACATCACAGACCCCCCCTGGACCCCCTGCAGTTTGCCTACAGACCCAACAGGTAATTTATTTACCTGTCAGGTAAATGTTCTTAGTTTGCTCCATCCTGCCACAGTACATTCCGTGTTCGTGTAACTTGCCTGGCAAATAAAACTGAGGTTGTGAGTTTGATTTCCGGCTGTGGCTAAATTACGTCGTGTCCTTGGGCAAGGCACTTCACCCTACTTGCCTCAGGGAGAATGTCCCTGTACTTACTGTAAGTCACTTTGGATAAAAGTGTCTGCTAAATGAATACATGTAAATGTAATGTACATCCCCAGAGGCAGAGCATCGATCATCCCATCCCCAGAGGCATCGATTATCCCATCTCCAGAGGCATCGATTATCCCATCTCCAGAGGCATCGATTATCCCATCTCCAGAGGCAGAGCATCGATCATCGCATCTCCAGAGGCAGAGCATCGATCATCCCATCCCCAGAGGCATCGATTATCCCATCTCCAGAGGCATCGATTATCCCATCTCCAGAGGCATCGATTATCCCATCTCCAGAGGCAGAGCATCGATCATCGCATCTCCAGAGGCAGAGCATCGATCATCCCATCCCCAGAGGCATCGATTATCCCATCTCCAGAGGCAGAGCATCGATCATCGCATCTCCAGAGGCAGAGCATCGATCATCTGATGTTAACACTATAGAGCAGTGGTCTCCAATTCTGGTCCTCGAGGGCCACTGTCCTAATGGTTTTAGATGTTCCCCTGCTCCGGCAAACCTGATTCTGATGAAGCGTCGTTATCAAGCTCTGTGGAGGTGTGCTGGAGCAGGGAAACATCTAAAACCATCAGGACAGCGGCCCTCGAGGACCAGGATTGGAGACCCCTGCTATAGATTATATTAGACTGTATAAAACGAGTCAGTGCAGACGGTTACTGAAAACTCCAATTTGTATGGGGGAAAAAAACTGGTTAACAATGTCACACTCCCCAAAGTGTCCCCATCACAATGACATGATCAGGCAGAGCAGTATGTATTATTGGTTACATGTTAACTAGAAAGCTAGCTCACATTATTAGCTATAGCGAGGTGTTGACTAGGTATTATTTTGCTCACTGAAGTAAGGCCTTAAAATCAGAAACATTTTGCCCACCACTTTTGGACCTTTGATGCCACCTCAGAGGTGGATATCATAGCTTACTGTTGCAGTATCAGAGGAGACCATTCTTTCATTCTGCTAAAAGAAACTTCAAAACTTCTGTTTTGTGATATACAATTAAAACACATGCATTGATTTTATTGGTTTTATTTAAGGAAATAAATATTCTTTAGTAATCATAGATATGTTATACATGATTTGTAAATTTTCCCAAGCTCAATACCAGACAGTGTAACAGTGGATGTACACTCAGTCACTGGCAGGATACATGAAGAAAACGCTAATGGTGGAAGAGATTTCTTCTGTCAGGGTTCGGCAACCTCCTCAAAAGAGCCATTTTAGCCTCTCTCCCATGAAAGAAAACATAATCAGGAGCCGCAAAGCCATTTCACCTTTAAACTAAAGATAACATTACACATGATTAATATCTCTCTATATTTGTATTTATTTTTATAAATAACTATAGTTTGTTGTATTTATTCAATTAGATAACAAAATGAAAACGGGTTGCATTTTGTTGGTTATACCTGTTATTATTATATTTTATTATAAAGGAGAACAACAAACTGCCACAAAACAAGCTGCGAAACCTTTCTTTTGGGGGATTTATCCATGGTTAGCTACCCATCCAAAAAGCAGTATCAGGCACCTGCAATGGAGTAATACAGCAACAGACTTTGCAGGATGGGACGCATAGTTTGGTTGAGAACATTTGTAGTCATTTTAATTTTTTAATGACGTTGTCACAGTATCACGTCGACCTCCAATATTGAGGTGTTCCGTTTGAAAGACAAAGTGGCAGGGAGCCACTGCAAAAGGGTTAAAGAGCCACATGAGGCTCCAGAGCCACTGCAGAAGGGTTAAAGAGCCGCATGAGGCTCCAGAGTCACTGCAGAAGGGTTAAAGAGCCACATGAGGCTCCAGAGTCACTGCAGAAGGGTTAAAGAGCCACATGATGCTCCAGAGCCACTGCAGAAAGGGTAAAGAGCCACATGAGGCTCCAGAGCCACTGCAGAAGGGTTAAAGAGCCACATGAGGCTCCAGAGTCACTGCAGAAGGGTTAAAGAGCCACATGAGGCTCCAGAGCCACTGCAGAAGGGTTAAAGAGCCGCATGAGGCTCCAGAGCCACTGCAGAAGAGTTAAAGAGCCACAGGTTGTCGACCCCCGTTCTAGGTAAAGCAGTGGACTGAGGTGAGCTGAGGAGTCCAATAATGTGCTGCTCATGACTGGACAAGTTACAGTGCAATCCAACCATACACTTACTCAGATGCATACATCTTTAAAATAACGACTTGTTTCATCTGGTAGGTGAGGTCATGCTGAACCCATATTGGTCCAGGTAGGGTCCATAGCCGCTCCATATGAAGTGTTGTACAGGTGTTGAACTAAGGCACTTGGAAGAGCTGAGGATTCTCCACAGGAGCCCCCCCCCCCCCCCCCCCCCCCCCCCCCTGCAGTGTGAATCTCATGAGGCCTCAAGGTGAAAGGTGAGAGGTCCCCTCTCCAGGTCTGTTAAAGAGCCGTCTCAAAGATGACCAGGTTCCCGTTAGATGCGCCCATGTGGCTCCCTCCGTTGGCCATGACTGCACGACTCCTGCTCAGGTAAGCCTGGGCAGAGACACAAGCTGTCAGCTGTGGTTCACAAGGAAAACACATCTTTTGACCACGATCTCAGAACCGAAGTTACCGGTCAGGTCTTCGTATTTCTTGTATAACAGCCAGCATTTCTCTGTGGACAGGAGAACTCACCTGCTTGGCTAACTCCAGGAGATCCAGAGCCTCCATCTTTCCTGACTGCTGAACCATCTTGTACAGGATACCACTGTGGTCCTGGAGCAGAGTGTAGGGCTCATCGTAGCTATGGATCTGACCCGCGTCTAAAACCTGTCAGTAAGGATGTCAGTCAGAAACGATGCTCTTTTTTTGCATGCATACGAAGATGCATCAACAATTTCACCTTTAAAATGAACAAACGGATCAATTGCTTTCACTTGGCCTCACCATTATCCGGTCACTGTCTATGATGGTGTTGAGGCGGTGGGCGATGGTGAGCACGGTGCAGTCTCTGAACTTGTCTCGTATCGTTACCTGGATCAGGGCGTCTGTCCTACAGCACCAGGACACAGACAGGTGACCCAGTCAGGTGACCCAGTCAGGTGACCCAGACAGGTGAGGTGGGGTCAGATGGCTCAACGGGTTAAGGCGTTGGCCTCATGATCGGAAGGTTGTGAGATCGAGCCCCGGCTGTGGCTATATGACCTTCACCCTACTTGCCTCAGGGAGAATGTCCCTGTACTTACGGTAAGTCGCTTTGGATAAAAGCGTCTGCTAAATGAATAAATGTAAATGACCCAGTCAGGTGACCCAGACAGGTGACCCCTCCCTCCATAGAGCCTCCTTCCACACAGTGCTCCACATGCCAGTGAGGGGGTCAGTGAGGGGGTCAGGGGTCAAGGCTGCTGTTTACCTGGGGTCAACGTTGGCTGTGGCCTCGTCAATGACGAGGATGCGGTTCTTCCTCAGGATGGCTCGGGCCAGACACACCAGCTGTCTCTGGCCCACGCTGAAGTTAGAGCCTGACTCAGCGAGCACGGTCTCCATCTTATTAGGGAGCTCTTCCACCACAGACTTGAGCTGGACCTGGACAGAGACACCTGTGGTGTTAACCAGGAGGAGGTCTGCTGTGTGTCCTAGTGTGTGTATTACTAGCAAGCCAAGCAGCAGTACCTCATCCAGAGCATTCCATAGGTCTTCATCACTGTGCTGTTGGAAGGGGTCCAGGTTCTTCCTCATGGTGCCAGTAAACAGCACTGGGTCCTGCAGAACAACAAGTGGGAATGGTCAGGGCCTGGTGTAAACCAGTGGTTCTCAACCCTGGTCCTCAGGGCCCACTGTCCTGCATGTTTTAGATATTTCCCCCTTCCAACACACCTGATTCAAATGAATTGTCATTATCGGGCTCCTGCTGAGCTTCATAGTGACTCATTCATTTGAATCAGGTGTGTTGGAAGGGGGAAACATCTAAAACATGCAGGACAGTGGGCCCTGAGGACCAGGGTTGAGAACCACTGGTGTAAACAGCTCAGCTGAAAGGCTGGGGCTCTAAAGGGACCCAGAGATACGTGATGGCCAGCGTACACTACATGTATCCACCAGGACATCATTTAACCCTCCAAGGGTACCTGAGGAATGATGGACATCTTCTGCCGTAGGTCGTGGAGGCCGATCTCAGAGGTCAAAACCCCGTCTATGTAGATCCTGCCTTGAGGCTCTGCCAAGCGGAAGAGAGCAGAGACCAGAGAGCTCTTCCCTGCCCCCGTCCTCCCCACAATGCCAACCTGAGGAACAGTGAAGAGAGGAACAAGGTCAGCCGTGTTCAACACACCAGCGTGAGGGGAAAAGTGCTGCGAGCAGAGAGGACAAACCTTTTCTTTGGGTCTGATGACAGCCTTCATGTCCTTCAGGACCAGCGGCCCATCTGCACTGTAAGAGAAGCTGACCCGGTCAAAGTTGATGAGGCCATGGCTGGGCCAATCGGGGGGAGGACGCTTCTGGGTTTCCCAGGGTGCTTCACTCTCCAGCTCGGTGTATTCTACCACTCTTTCAACAGACGTCATCTGAGAACAGACAGACTATTACACCAAGTATCCTGACCTCAACCACCCTTTCCAGCAGCTAACGAACTAAACTTGATGTGGATTAAGGTACAACTCAAGTCTTTCCAGTTCAGACATTTAGCAGACGCTTTTATCCAAAGCGACTTACAAAAGAGAGCTTTACATCAGTAAAGCTTTATCAGTCACTGATCATAGCAGCATTATAGACCCCAAACATAGCAGGATTATAGATTATGAAACATACATCGTGAGAAACAATAAAATGACAAGGGAAGAGCTATAAGAGCATTCAGCCAAACAAGTTACAATCATATGGCAAGCATTTCTGACGGACAATAATGTATCTGTAGGAAGCTTTCTCAGACCACAGGAAGAAAAAGTGACGGTGGTTTCAGTACGCAGGACGAATAAAAATAAAGCAATTTGGTTTTAGTGCACAGTTCTGTTTTGTTTGTTCAGCACTTTTACTGCCATGTTAAAGGCACTGTTCGGAAACAATTAGTTCAGGTATATGAATAAACACTTATGGTACAAAATAGTTCTATGTAATTATCATATAGTCCGGTGCGGCTTATATGTGACAAAATTATATATTTATTTTCAATAAATCCGCTCTATCGTCCGGATTTTACGGTAGCCAGATGAATGCGAGGGTCTTACCATGTTCTCCACCTCAGTACTCTGCCTCACCCCCCACTGGAACATCCCCATGAGGGTCACAGCGTAGGACAGGGCAAGGCCCACAGCACCGGCCTCCAGCTCTAACAGGAACAACCACGACACCACTTCCATTAAAACATTGCTCTACTTGACTACTGGCAGTGCGTTCCCGCTTCCCCAGCGTTCTTCTGTCACTGTCTTACGGTTTCGAAGCAAAAGGCAGCCAAATGCGGTGACAGAGACAAAGATGGCGCAGATGGCGTCGAGGCGGATGGCGAACCAGCGAGAGGTGGTCAGGAACAGGAACCAAGCCTCTGAAGAGCACAGGAAACGACAACACAAGTTGACTGAGGAGACACACATACACTCTAACAAACAGAATCGCGGATATACTTGTGTTTATGGTATATTACAGGTGTAGTACAGTAATCACTCGTTTTTCACGGGGGTTACGTTCCAAAAAGCACCTGTGATAAGTGAAATCCGTGAAGTAGAAACCTTATTATACTGTACAATTACATTTAAATGAAAGATTCATGCATTCTGTAATGCCGACCTACAGCCGCACAGCTTTTACCCTCCTTTAGCATGTCCAGAAGTGTAACTTTTTCTGCGACTGTTAACGTCTTCCTCTGTCTTTTGGGTCCGACCGCAGGTGCCTTTGTCGGTGCAGAACGTTTTATCGACATTATTGGTTAAGATAATTTGCTTGTACGAGAGACATTTACGTGTATTTTATTTGTTTTTTTATTTTTATTTTATTTTATCTGTTTTGCATGAGTACAGTGCATAAAGTATTACAGTAAACCGCAACATTATTAACGCACAGGTAGAGAAGAAGCAGAGAGACTGTTCAGCCAATCAGAATGCAGAACACAATGCACGATAAAAAAAAACGTGAAGTAGCGAAACCGTGAAAAGTGAACCGTGATACCTGGCTGCGGCTGAGATGTTGTGTCCTTGGGCAAGGCACTTCACCCTACTTGCCTCAGGGGGATTGTCCCTGTACTTACTGTAAGTCGCTTTGCTTAACGAATACTATTATTTATAGTATATTGTCCTACCTGAGTGCAGATCCTGGTGTTCGTCGAAGGTGTTCTGGAACCTCTCCTCAGCTCTGAAGGCTCGGATCGTCCAGAGGCCTTGGAGGGTCGAGGACAGGTGAGAAAACACCGGACTCCGAGCTGCAGAAGACATTAACAACATGTCTACAGTCCACAACAAACATCACTGTCTTGATGTAACCTGTATAAATGTGTGCTTCTGTTGTTGTTGTTGTTTTTTCTGTTGCCGTTGATGGAACTTGACACATGAGAGATTAACTGCTGTACCGAAAGCAAGTTCCAACAACTCTGTTGTGTGGCCTTTAATAAATGACTGATTGATTGATTGATTGATTGATTGAACACACACGTGTTGAGGTGCAGTTTGAGTGGAGGTTTCCAGTACGGGGTGAGCTTGTGCACACATGGGTGTCGAAACTCACTGGTGGCTTCGAGGCGTTTAACGTTCCTGGAAGTCCTCAGGAAGTAGCGTCGCAGGAACAGGAAGGTGAGGACCAGCGGCACCACGGGAATGAGGACCCAGGGTACGACGGAGGCCGTCACCGCTATCACACCGATGATCTGGAGAAAGATCTGGAAAACCACAGCGCAGGCGGCACGTCGGTACATACGGTCGCTTCCGTCTAAACCAGCGGTGTCCAATCCTGGTCCTCGAGGGCCGCTGCCCTGAAGGTTTTAGATGTTTGCCTGCTCCGGCCAACCTGATTCTAATGAAGGGTCGTTATCAAGCTCTGTGGAAGCCTCATAATGACCCTTCATTAGAATCAGGTGTGCTGGAGCAGGGAAACATCTAAAACCGCCAGGACAGCGGCCCTCGAGGACCAGGATTGGACACCCCTGGTTTAAACACTGAGGCTGACTAAGTGGCAGCCACAAGTCTGGCCCACAGTCCAGCTCTTTTTGTGTCTACAAAAGGCGATTCATCCCTTCTGGGGTGAGGTCAGGCTCTGACCTGGAGGAAGTCCGAAAAGGTCCCTGGTAGGGAGGCATCCAGTTGGCCAATGTCCTTGGAGAACCTGTTTAGTACCCTCCCTGAGACAACAGGAAAGCAGATCGAGGGTTAAAAACTTTCCACGGCCGATCTGTTAAATGTTAAGTACGTTAAGAGTGTCAGTTCAACCCAGACGGGCGTCTCACCCAACGTTAAAATCTTTCGCTCACCAATTGGGTTGACGTCAAAGAAGCGTACGTGCGTCTTCAGTATGGCTTCGAACATGCGGTTGTGGAGTGCCTGAGCACACCTCACCAAAACGTTGAAAAGCACAAGACTCCTCACGAAACCAAAGACGACAGTGGCTCCGGTCAAACCTGGTCACAACCACAGTTCTGAACGTAAAGCCTGAAATAAGACAGAACGAAACACCGTACCAGCCATGGCTCACGTCTTACCTGCGTAAATGCCGAGGTAGAAATCTAGATCCAGCGTTTGGGTAATGTTGTGGCCGTTCTGGTGGATGGTGGCGTTGGCATTGAGCTTCTCCTGTTCCCCAGCCCTGTCAAGACAGCCATCACAGCACAAAACTGAGCAGGAGGCAAACTTCAGCTTCTTTTTGAAGTCAATGACAATGGCTGTAGGAAGCCCCGATATTTAATGGATCAGAAACCACGTTACTTGAAGGTAAATGCCACATCTCTTACCAGTATGCCAGCCACCAATCCTGCAGAATGTACGCTGTCTGTACACAAAACAAAAGTACATTACAGAAGAATCTAGCTTTGTTCTTAACAGGGATTCACAGGTTCAGTGACCAAACAGGCTGCAGATCTCTTAATTATATATATGTTTTATAAGTATATTTTTATATATTTTATAAGTATCAACACAGCATGTTATACAACATGTTCACTGCTTCCAACTACAGCATCCATCTCTATACATAGATTAAATAGATTCCATTTACCATCACACAAAACAAAGACACTAGGCACACACCATACCTCCAACAGCATCAGTCAAGGTTCAACTCAGTGCAGACAGAAGGTGATGCTGAGAGACTTTAGGAAACTGAGTGAAGGTGACATACCTGAGTCAGGATGTTGACTATGACCACCATGATGAGCATGAAGATGCTGACTCCTGCCCTCAGATACTTCATGTACAGGCCCAGACCTATGGTGCCCTCTGAACTGCTCTCCTCTGCCACGTTCTGGACATGCTCGGCCTGTGTGACGCACAGCCGCTTTAAAAAAAAACACCCACATCCAGTCCCAGCTCACTCTGAACACACGCCTAGTCCCAACACACTGGATACATGCACATCCACATCTGTTCATTTTGCACATCTGCACATTGCATCATTTGCACTAACTGTACATACATACAACTCTGTTAAATACATAATGTACATACATTCTGTTAAATACTGTAGCATCTTGTACAATACAGCTGTACATTTGTCTTAAATCACTTTAATCTGTACATACCCTGTATATTCTGATTATACTGTACATACTGTGTATATTCTGATTATACTGTTCACTTCACACTGTGTATATTCTGAGTATACTATTATTATATTCTGTTGTAATAACTGTTTTGCACTTCTGGTTGGATGCTAACTGTATTTCGTTACCCTGTACTTGTACCTGTGTAAAGACATTAAAGTTGAATCTAATCTAATCTAGTGTCAACACTGGTTCAACATCAGACGGCTCAGCGGGTTAAGGCGTTGGCATCATGAGTTCGAACCCCGGCTGTGGCTATGTGATGTTGTGTCCTTGGGCAAGGCACGTCACCCTTCTTGCCTCAGGGGATTGTCCCTGTTCTTAATGTAAGTTGCTTTGGATAAAAGTGTCTGCTTAATGAAGTATTATTATTAACACTCTTTAACAGCTCCAATACATCATGGAGACCTTTTAGAGTTGATCAGTGGATACAAGTTGAGCTTCCATAAACTTGACAGACTGTTTAGAACAGTTTCTAATCAGGAACACAGGATATTGGATGAACGATGCGCTGCATGTTATATGTACTTAAGGTTAGTATACACGGCCCCCTTGTGGAGAGAAATATATTGTTGCGAATCGTAAATTCAAACTCTTGGAAGCAGCACGTAAGACGTAAACGTAAGACGTAAAACTGTGTTCCCACCGGCAAATCCTCGTCTCCTTCTTTAGTCGAGTGAAGTGAAGATGTTTGGGAGCGCACGGAGTTCTGGGAGAGTGCCCGTCTGCGTGGTGATTGGCTGCTGGTCTCTGTCACTGGGATTGGCTGTTGCTCCTCTTCCTCATCCTTCTTCAGCAGGGAAGTGAAGTCCAGACCAGAGGACTGCAGCTCATTGTAGGATCCCCGTGCCACCATGTGACCCTGGTGTACACACACACACACACACACAAACACACACACACATTACGCTGATTCATTGAGAGAGTATGTGCTGGGGTAAGTAGAAGACAGCATAAAAACATAACTCTGTTTCGGAATACAGCAGCCAAGAGATGACAGCGTTATTAAATTCTCTTTTCATGTGACATGTAATAAACAGTGTGTGTGGAATGGTGTCACACCTCTTTCAGGACGAGGATCTGGTTTGCTGTCTTCAGGTACTGCAGCTGGTGAGTCACTAGTATACAAGCTTTATGCTTCAGCAGACCACAGATACACCTGCAAGGACAATGACCCTATTAGACAATCCCCAAACTTTTTTTGCCACAATATTGGCTTGTGTAAGTTCTATCTAAATTGTTAAAATGGCCAATTTAGGAGAAAACTAGTAATAAACTAAATCCTAAACTAAAACCAGCTCCTAAATCGGTGAAAATGTGGGGGGATTCACTTAATCACATAATGACTTGTTCTGCAGAAATTCTTAGATGGAATCAATGACAGATCAATACCATATTAGCCAATCACTGCAGGGCGTTATTAAGCCCAGTTGACATCGCCTATGTCGATAAGGTCAGCCCTGCCCTTTGTCTCATCTTAAGACTTCTCCACATTTCTCATTCAAAGTTGTGCTTATTTCTTTATGTTCACAATCGTTGTGTTACGCATTTATAGTTCTTCCCTTGGCACTTATTAAAAAAAACACTGTGTTCGGGGTCTATCACGATGCTCTTTGTAAAAGCTCTCTCTTGTAAGTCGCTTTGGATAAAAGCGTCTGCTAAATGAATAAATATGAATGTAAATTAAGGAGACCTTTGTGATAATTGTGAATACGGCAACCGAATAGTTGCAGCGGAATAATGAGGGTGAACGTAGTCTAAATCAAGACAGCTTTTCCTCTAAGGCTGAATGTTTTCAACAGTATGAGAAAAGGACTGATTCATTAGCTTCCCTTTTTTGCTCTGTGCAGAAGGCCACCTTGAACTGGTCACTTACATCACAGGAAGTGGAGAGCATGGCTCGCTCCCATTGTCTAAGAGGCAGCAGTTCCCTTTCCTGATCCTCCACCCTCCGCCCCTCCCCCCCAAAAAGACCTGCCTCTCTGGGCCTTCAAAGTAGACCTCTTGGCTACAGAATGGTTCCCTGCTGGTTACTGAGATCAATCATGAACACCACAAAGGCCGGTGAGACCGGACTGATTTATAGTACCTTACTAGAACTAGAACAATGGTGGTCCAGAACGTGCAGTGTTACTACCATGGTACCCATCCCTTCAGTAGAATGTTCTTGCACGTCAAGTTCAAGTCTTATTGTATTGTTGTTGGCAGATTCCCAGGACAAGATAACACAGAGTAAAACAGAGACAGTGTACGTTATGAGGCTCAAGCAAAGTGCTGGATATCACAAATATAGGATTTAAATCAAGCCCTGTTCAATGAAGCAGGTTTACTGAATAATAATATAACAATAATAATAATATAATGCTTCATTCATCCAATATCCTATGATCCTGATTAGAAACTGTTCTAAACAGTCTGTCGAGTTTATGGAAGTTCAACTTATATCCACTGATCAATGAAGTGTGCCGTGCTGAACGTAGGAACTCTAAAAGGTCTCCATGATGTATTGGAGCTGTTAAAGAGTGTTAATAATAATATACTGCTTCATTTAGCAGACGCTTTTATCCAAAGCAACTTAATTTTAAGTACAGAGAGACGATCCCCCTGAGACAAGTGGGGTGAAGTGCGTTGCCCAAGGACACAACATCACATAGCCACAGCCGGGGTTTGAACTCACAACCTCCCGGTCACGAGGCCAACACCTTAACCCGTTGAGCCATCTGACTGAATAAGCCAAATTTGTTAGTTAGACTGACTAATTTGGTTCCAAAAGTGAACGTAGTTCAAACAGTTACTATGGAAACTTAAGCCAGTGTTTCCCAAACCTGGTCCTCAGGGAACACCTGCCCTGCATGTTCTAGATGTTTCCCTGCTCCAACACACCTGATTCAAACTAATGATCATAAGCAGGCCTTCTGCAAAACTGGAGAAAAATCTCGAATGCCAATGTGCTTTCCTTTCTTTTGTGGTAGATCTATATAATCCACGTTCTACCTCTCTCCGGTTGCATAAGAATAGGATTCACAAACCGCAATTAGTTTGACTACTTAAATACCAAATTTACCTCATAAATCTGACTTGAATTAGCTGGATTGCGTGAGCTGAAATATTATGGCTATTATGAAACCGCTTAAGCCCTGCTTGACTAGTTAAGCAAATTCAAGTTAGGTTTGGGACTTTAAGTGGAGCTTTTTTGAGTGGCCTAATGGAAGTTCTGGTTAAGGCTGCTCATCACCGTGTGGTTGGGGCTCGTCAGTAGGACTCACTGTTCAAAAAGGTGTCTCCCAACCTCAGCATCCACGGCACTTAGAGGGTCATCCAGCAGGTAGATGTCAGCGTCCTGGTAAACAGCCCTGACAAACACAGACACACCATCTCACATCAGGGTGGGTGTGCTGGTAACTGTTGACAGGAGGTGACATCCAGAACCTCCAGAACCTCCAGCAACAGAAGGTATCCCTCCTCCTACCTGGCCAGGTTGACGCGAGCCTTCTGTCCCCCACTGAGGGTGGCTCCTCGGTCCCCGATCAGAGTCAGGTCTCCGTCTGGCAGCAGCTCCATGTCCTGGACAGAGAACAGGGGACTGAGAAGGAGGCTTCACACAGGTATAACCACCAGTATTAGCCACTGTGAGCCAGTCCAGTTCAGTGTGTTTTCGGGAAGGTCACCAGTCATACTCTATTAACACACACACACATGCATTTGTATATACTGTACTGCAAACACATGCATGGAACAAAATGCCAAAGAAAGAGAGTGATAACCTCATCCAGGTAAGTGATAACCTGATCCAGGTAAGCGATAACCCCATGCAGGTAAGTGATAACCTCATCCAGGTAAGCGATAACCTCATCCAGGTAAGTGATAACCTGATCCAGGTAAGTGATAACCTCATCCAGGTAAGCGATAACCTCATCCAGGTAAGTGATAACCACATCCAGGTAAGTGATAACCTCATCCAGGTAAGTGATAACCTGATCCAGGTAAGTGATAACCTGATCCAGGTAATTGATAACCTGATCCAGGTAAGTGATAACCTGATCCAGGTAAGTGATAACCTGATCCAGGTAAGTGATAAACACATCCAGGTAAGTGATAACCTCATCCAGGTAAGTGATAACCTCATCCAGGTAAGTGATAACCTCATCCAGGTAAGTGATAACCTGATCCAGGTAAGCGATAACCCCATGCAGGTAAGTGATAACCACATCCAGGTAAGTGATAACCTGATCCAGGTAAGTGATAACCACATCCAGGTAAGTGATAACCTCATCCAGGTAAGTGATAACCTCATCCAGGTAAGTGATAACCTCATCCAGGTAAGTGATAACCACATCCAGGTAAGTGATAACCACATCCAGGTAAGTGATAACCTCATCCAGGTAAGTGATAACCACATCCAGGTAAGTGATAACCTCATCCAGGTAAGTGATAACCTCATCCTGGTAAGTGATAACCCCATGCAGAATAATGACACCGCGCAAACCTCAGGAACTGAGCAGGACTACAAGCAGTGATTTGGCCAACAATGGAAAATGCGAAACATTTACATGTATTCATTTAGCAGACGCCTTTATCCCAAGCGACTTCCAAGAAAGAGCTTTACAAAAGAGCATCGGTCACTGATCATAGCAACACGATACCATAGCGGGTTTTATAGATTATAAAACATACATCTTGAGAAACCAATAAGAGCATTCAGCCGAACAAGTTTACAAATTTAAGGCAGGCATCTCCGACGGGCAGTAGTGTACCTGTAGGAAGCGAACAACAAAGCAACAACAACAATAACAAAGCAACAACAATAGAGATGGGCAACTGCAAAATACAGTGTTCAGTAGAGGATGACAGTCCACCACTTGTTGAGGAAGTGGATTTATGCTGACCAAAAGGTTTAGTCCTTGATTGAACCATGCACCCCAGCTGAACACGAGAAAGAACTCAATATTCTGTCACCGCAAATAGGGAAGCGATCCCCTCTGCTGGACTGTTAACATAGCGGAACAGCCCCAAACACACCACTTTGCGCTCTGTAGGTCAAATAAGTTCTGAAGTGAATTCTTAAGTGTATATTGTGTCGTAATCCATTTTAGCCCTGTTTTCTCCAGTTCATCTTTCAGGATATGATCCGGACAGATCATGTGAACAGAATCCCTTGCACCGATAGGCTCAAATAAGAAGGCGTGTCTCACCCTCTTGAGAGCGCAGGCTCTCAGGACCTTCTCGTACTTCTTGGGATGGAACTCCTTCCCAAACAGGATGTTGCTGCGGATGGTTCCAGGGAACACCCAGGGCTGCTGGCAGGCGTAGGCCAGCTGACCTCTGACCTTCAGCACACCCTTGTCATGAGGCAACTCTCCCAGGATGGAGCTGAGCAAGGAGGACTGTGGGAAATAATAATAATAATAATAATCGCAAGTGAGCTTAAGCATTAAATAGTCAGTGACAGAAATGAGGGCCCAGTTGATAACTGTGACTTCTGACCTTTCCAGCTCCAACAGGCCCTATGACAGCCAGGAGCTGCTCTGCTGTCACTGTGAGAGAGACGTTCTGAAGAGACGGAGCATCCAGACTCTGCAGAGAGGAAAGACTGTTAAAAAACACAGGGACAGTTCAATATTACAGAACACACTAATGCAGTGCTTCTCAATTCCGGTCCTCAGGACCCACTGCCCTGCATGTTTTAGATGTTTCCCTCTTCCAACACACCTGATTCAAATAAATTGTCATTATTAGGCTTCTGCTGAGCTTCATAAGGACCCATTTATTTGAATCAGGTGTGTTGGAGCAGGGAAACATCTAAAACAGTGGTCTTCAACCCTGGTCCTCAGGACCCACTGTCCTGCATGTTTTAGATGTTTCCCTGCTCCAACACACCTGATTCTAATGCATGGGTCGTTATCTAGCTCTGAAGAATCCTGGTAAACGATCATGCATTAGAATCAGGTGTGTGGGAAGGGGGAAACATCCAAAACATGCAGGACAGTGGGTCCTGAGGACCAGGGTTGAAGACCACTGATCTAAAACATGCAGGACAGTGGGTCCTGAGGACCGGAATTGAGAACCACTGCACTAACGTAACACTAATTCAATCTCAATTGCTCTGTTTAATCCATCTGCCTTTAGGTCCTGACATTCTGTTGAATGCTGGTTCTCGTTCCTCAAATGTGACAGTTGTTTGGGACAGAACACTTATGTTGACGTGGAGACTGTTCCCTTCTGAGCTAATCCCTGGGTGCATTTTACATTTACATATTTAGCAGACGCTTTTATCCAAAGCGACTTACAGTAAGTACAGGGACATTTCCCCTGAGACAAGTAGGGTGAAGTGCCTTGCCCAAGGACACAACGTCATATAGCCACAGCCGGGGCTCGATCCCACAACCTTCCAATCGTGAGGCCGACGCCTTAACCGTTGAGCCACCTGACCCCCCCTGCCGCTGATGCGATGTTCAGGTTCCCCTCCAGAATAAAGAACACTGAACGTTCACCTTGTCCCAGTAGCAGATGAGGTCCTGGACCTCCACCGAGGCCTCCAGCTTGTCCTCCAGAGGGACTTCCAGGCTGCTGCCGCTGCTCACCTCATCCAGCAGGAGGAACGTCTGCAGGGGTTCGTTCACACGGTTCCCATTAACGATGGAATCCATGGTATTATGCTTTTATAGACGTACCCAAACCACACGGAGGCCACACAAGCTTGTTGCATAGTAACCCTGCGTCAGTCTGAACACGCCAATACAGTTTCTTTATGAAATCAGATTAATCCGAGGCTGAGACTGCAGCCTTTGTGGCCAAAAGATAAAGGTTGTAACTTGAGTCATCATGACTCAGCAGACTGTGATTCTGGTCCAGAGGCCTTAAGGTCATTTAGGCTTTGTGTTTTAACACTGGCTGCCACACACACTTTTACAGTGTAAAATGAACTAAGGCCAGGGAGATGACACCTGCAGATCTTGCACAACAGTAAGTCTTGACTGGGACACAAAGTGAATCACCTAGTGCCCTTTGAACGGACAAAATGTTGTAAGAGCTACATTCAAGACGTCCACAGTTGAGAGGGGTCAACAGGAATAACTATTAAACATGTATCGTAATCTTACACCACTGGGTCGGCGACCCTGGGCCTAGGGAGCCACTGTCCTGAAGATTTGAGCTGTTTCCCTGCTCCAGCACACCTGATTCCAAAGCAGGAGGAGTAAAGCAGGGAAACAGCTCAAATCTTTAGGACAGTGGCTCCCTAGGACCAGGGTTGCCAACCCTTGTCCTACACCTTAAGAATTATTTCACGCGTGTTGGGTCATGTAGCCGCCTGCCTTTATGGCCTGGCCCTTTTTTGACTTGACAGCAGCCTCCTGCTTGCTCAGGGAGACAGGGTACCTGGATCCTGCTAATGCTGACCAGGCCCTCAGACAGCTTCTCAATGGCGTAGGGGAAGAAGAGAGTGACGGTCAGTCTGATGGAGCTGTACAGCCCCACGGCAACGAACACCCTGCTGGCTGAGATGGGGTTCCCCAGGAGGACGTAGACGGTGAAGGTGACAAAGACGATGACTTTGCTGGACGTGAAGAAGGAGGCCATGTTGAGACCTCGCAGGTAGGAGCTGCTCAGGATCTTGGAGATTTCTTTTCTGTGGAGACAGAAACAGCACGCGTGTAACCATGACGACAACGTTGATTCAGGAATCCAAAATATTTGAGGTGGACACATTGATCAATCATTTGCAGCTGTGTTTGTGGGAACCTGAAGCAGTCACACAGCTCTGTGTGATTTGAGGAAGACTCAGTTGCTGGATAATAATGTACATCTGACAGAAGGGGGGGGGGGGGTAATAATGTAAATCTGACAGAATGGGGTTAATAATGTACATCTGACAGAAGGGGGGGGGGTAATAATGTACACCTGACAGAAGTAGAGGTAATAATGTAAATCTGACAGAAGGGGGGGGTAATAATGTACATCTGACAGAAGGGGGGGGGGGTAATAATGTACACCTGACAGAAGTAGAGGTAATAATGTAAATCTGACAGAAGGGGGGGGGTAATAATGTACATCTGACAGAAGTAGCGGTAATAATGTAAATCTGACAGAAGGGGGGGGGGTAATAATGTACATCTGACAGAAGGGGGGGTAATAATGTACATCTGACAGAAGGGGGGGGGGAATAATGTAAATCTGACAGAAGGGGGGGGGGGGTAATAGTGTAAATCTGACAGAAGGGGGGGTAATAATGTAAATCTGACAGAAGGGGGGGTAATAATGTACATCTGACAGAAGGGGGGGGGTAATAATGTAAATCTGACAGAATGGGGGGGGGGGGGTAATAATGTAAATCTGACAGAAGGGGGGGTAATAATGTACATCTGACAGAAGGGGAATAGTGTAAATCTGACAGAAGTGGAGAAAATAGTGTACACCTGACAGAAGTAGAGGTAATAATGTAAATCTGATAGAAGGGGGGGGTAATAAAGTACATCTGACAGAAGTGGGGGGGTAGTACATCAACACCAGTGGCATATGGAATACAGCTTTATTGGTCGAATGGCAAGGCGGGCAGTTGATTGGCTGCAGTTGATTGGATGCAGTTGATTGGATGTAGCTGTGAACTTGTGGGTGTAACATTAAACCAATTTGGCAACCGTGTCCGCAAGACATCCCTGGCAGATTGAAAGCAGATGAATGTGTGTACAGTAATGTCCTATAGGGAAGGCTGCAGTAAAGTTTACCACTTCCTGACTGCTTCCTCAGATGAGCAGGGGGCCTGCCTGTGGCTAACATGCATCATGAGACTTTGTAGCATGTAGACCAGTCACATTATCAAGAGGAAAAGTTTGAAATCCTTCAGAAAAGTGACAAATACGATAAAAAAACAACAATGGCCCTTCAAACATGACACTAGCCAGCCGCATAAGTGTGCCGAAGGATACACTGTATATAGATAGAGATAATAATAACAACTGTTGAAAAACGTCCTTCACTTGACGGTGTTACCTCCTGACTTCATGCACCAGGGCTGAGAAGGGCTTCTCCCATGCGTACATCTTGATGATCCTGATTCCAGACACCACCTCATTCATGGTGCGGATCCTGTTGTCTGTGAGGGCAGCGGTGTGACTTCTGTGGTAGAAAAATAATAGTAATACCTTATTTAGCAGATGCTTTTATCCAAAGCGACTTAAGTACAGGGACATTCTCCCTGAGGCAAGTAGGTTGAAGTGCCTTGCCCAAGGACACAACGTCACATAGCCACAGCCAGGGTTCAAACTCACAACCTTCCGATCATGAGGCCAACATCTTAACCTGCTGAGCCATCTGACACATGCCCTATAAAAGAATGTCCTCTCGCCTTCAGACAGGATAGAGACATGATTGAGACCTAAGCCTTGTACTGTCTTCATTTTGTTGCCACTGGTGCCATTTCTCTCTCAATCTGCAGATTCTTAAACACGTATTAAACCCAGAACTGAACTGTCACTCCGTTTATGAAGAGACGGACAAAAATGTACTTCCTCAGCGTGCCGCTACATGTCTTACCTATACTTGGCGAACAGCCTGCCAAACATTGTCTGCAATGGCATGAGGAAGACGAGCAGAGCCATTCCAGCCAGACAGGAGGGGCCAATCTCCCCCCACAGCAACCAGATGACAGCCGCTGCTTGCAGAGGCCCCAACCACAGAAAATGCAGGAAAAGTGTCACCTGTAATGTGGGAAGAAGAGAGTGGCTCAGCCAACTGGAATATCTTGGGGAGGAACACCCAGCAGGAATACAACAATACACTATACAACAGTCTTGACCAGGTACAGGGTGACCCAAAAAATTGAATTTTTGAATTGCATATTGCTAGACAAGCGCAAGTGGCAACACTGAGAGAAGTTAAAAAAAATGAAAGGTTAGTCATTTATTCTTAAATGGCATGTTTTAAGATTTCAATTACTATGAATAAAAGATTTTTACTCACTCTTGGTTTTAAAGTATTGTTAAAAAGGTCAATTTTTTGGGGGTCACCCTGTACTTTGATTGGTCAAGAGGCTTTCCATGAGAGCTGATATTCAGCACTGACAGCACCATGACAAGCAAGAACAACCACCATTAATATGTCATTAGTGTGCTAATGTATGGTACGTCCTGCTTGGCAAAAATCCACTGGTGGAATGATTTGTTGCCAGAGCCAAATAAATCATTTTAAAAAGCTGTTCACTGTGTATTTATTTAACTAATGAAGCTTGTAGTATTGTTGTATAAACAGTTACTTGACCTGTGACCTCGAACCCACTTGACTCATGACCTCAAATCTATGACTGAATGACAGCTATTCAGCAGTAACATGTGATGTTGTTCAGAAACTCAAAGAAACAGTCACCGCCTTTTATACAGAAGTAGCGATGACTAATTAGACCTCCCAAACTTTCCCAGACAGTTTTTAACAGGTTATTGCCAAGTAACAAAATGCTCCAGACAAAAAAATTATTTGCTCTGGGTGTCGGTGAAATGATTCCAAGAAAACTTGAATGACGTACACATACAGGGATCAACCAGGGATCAAGCCAGACGGAAGCTTGATTGAGCTGATGCCGTATTAAACCACCCTTCAACTATATTGCACCATACAAGGGGAAGTGGGCATCTTCACCCAGTCAAACCAACATACATTCCTTTGAAGTCACGTGGCTGAGAGGTTAGGGAGTCAGGCTAATAATCAGAAGGTACACGGTTCAAACCCTGGCTGTGCCAACATGGTGTTGTGTCCGTGGGCAAGGCACTTCACCCTACTAGATAAGAGCGTCTGATAAATGACTAAATGTACTTTTCCCCAGCACACACAGCACCAGAGGGCACAGGTCTGAGGAGCTCAGCACTTCATGCTGAGGAGCAGTCTGGATCTTGCACATACCTCGTCAAATTTGTTGACGTCATTCGAAAGTAGATTGACTATTTGCCCCGTGGTGGTCTTACTCATCGCCGCGCTGCTGAGACAGAGAGCCTGGGAGCGGAAAGAGACTTTCATTCAAAAATACAGCTTAAACACATCAATCAACTATTCAGTACATCAAGCCACACTAACATTAGTCAGTCAGTCAGAGTCACCCAACACCAAAGACTAATCTTATACGGACCTTCCTGTATATGATGTGACACATGGCCACCCTGATCTTCATGCCCTCTCGCTGGACGTGATAGTAGTAGAGGTGATGCATGACTGTCAGGAAGATGGTGGAGAGGGACACACCTGCAGCGTAGCCAATCACCTCATACAGTCTATTCATGTCATCAGGATCATAGTGCTCAAAGTACTGGATCAGCTTCCCCAGGAAGATCGGTTGGATCACTTTGATCACTTCCTGTCGATTGGGGCAAAAACAAGCTGTGGCATCATGATGACGCATAGATTTGGTGTTATTTAAACATACTGCATACTTTCTACATACCTCAATCAGGGTAAATACCCCTAAAACTGTATAGGTTTTCCAGTAGCCCTTGACAACGACTTTCCATAGTTTTGGTTTTCTAAGCTCTTTTGCAGCAGTCTGAACCTCGAGCTCCCAGAGCCTAGTAAAGATCAAAATGGCAGCATTATTATAGTGTTGTGTTTGTGAAGTGCCAAACTGAACTCATTCATCTGGTTAAATATGAGAACATGTTGTAGAAAAGGCCAATATTGTTGCAGTTTACCATGACACAAGTTAGTCTTAAATCAACATAACCCTTGTCACCCAGTGTCAAGGGTTCCGTATACAGGGTTTGGACAAAATAATGGTAACACCTAACATATATGTTCATATTTTTTTATACTAATTTTGTTATATGATATGTTGATGTAAAATAAATGTTTACTTCCTTTTTCAGATATTGAAAACATTCATCATACCCCATAATGGCAGACCTCTCAGATTTTAAAAGAGGCCAAATTGTTGGTGCTCGTATGGTAGGTGCTAGTGTAACAAAAACTGCCAAATTGTTCGGTGTTTCAAGAGGTACTGTCTCAAAAGAAATGACTGCCTTTGAAAAGAGAGGGAAAAACATCCCCAGCAAAGCACAAGTCTGGCCGAAAGTTGAAGTTGTCTGAGAGAGACCGTCAGACAAATTGTTAGAAAGGATCGTAAGACCACGGCTCTTAAAACCACTACAGAGCTAAATGAACACCTGCAGAACCCAGTTCCCACAAAAACTGTCCATCGAGAGCTGCACAAGGTTAGATTCCACGGAACAGTTGCAATTCGAAAACCTCTGCTCTTTAAGGTGTTTCCATTATTTTGTCCGACCCCTGTATGACTGCATTATCAAACCTCTGCATTTCCTCTCCCAGTCTCTCAGACCCATCCTCTGGAAGTACTTTGTACATGTCATCCTCCTCAAGCTTCCTCTTGTATCCAATCCGAAAAAAAGGATTCAGCCAACTGAGAGAGATAGAGAGAGAGAGAGAGAGAGAGATAGAGAGAGAGAGAGAGAGAGAGAGAGAGAGAGAGAGAGAGAGAGAGAGAGAGAGAGAGGACAACATCAGAACTCCTAGAAATAACTAATGGGCCGTGGGCAGGCATTTAGTACGGTAATGACCATCTGGAGGCAAATCATGTAATATTACAGGCTGTACTATCTGGTATGCGGGTTAAGATATTTAACTGAAGAACACATGACTTGACCAAGATACTATAAACCAGCCGGAGGCTCCCTTCAGGACCGTGTCCTGAAAAGCTGTTCCGACTCTTCCCCCAACAAACTCTTTATTTAAGCGGGTTTTGTCTGGCTTTGCCCCCTTGCCAGTAACATTAGACCTGTTCCAAGCTTTTTGGCTTGTTTACCCCCCTGCACTTAGCAGGCAGAGCCAGGCTCTGACTGTGATTCAAACTGCCTTACGCCGAACTTTAACTACGTTTGGTTTTCATAACAAAGTTCCATAACAAAGTTTATCTTATCTTGTTTGGACATGCTGAACTTATTCCACTGCCGTGTGTCTATTTTATACTTACCAGAAGAATACCCGGGAGAAAAGATTCGCTGTTGCTGCAGGATTGTTTTTAGGATCTTTTTTTAGATGTTCCATGATGTCCTGAGTCCAGGGGGATTTCCACCGGGGTTTTCTGGTCGGTTAAGACGGTGTGTGACTTCGTGGTCCGCACATGTACTCCCGCTGGGCGTCAGACAGACCACCGGCCAGCTGGCTTCACGTCCTCCAGCTTAGTCCAGCACTGGCGCCCAGGCGCGTGGGGTGCCACGGTGCCACTACCCCGTTTGAGCCGTCACAGGCTCGAGGAACGTACCCCTGATAGGCTGAGAGGCTCGAGGAACTTACCCCTGATAGGCTCGAGGTACTTACCCCAGAGCAACTGGGCGTGTGATCTAGTTTACTTTCATAACAGGAAAGAGTATCTGGCTGTTATATTTATTGGCCACTGAATCATTGATCAATCATTGACAGATTTTGTCTGTCAATGGTTATGCCAGTCTGTATTACAAACTAACTTGAGTTTGGTTTAACTGTACTACTAACAGTACAAACACCCTGTGTTACTCCACATCCTGGGATGATAGAATCCTTACACTATAATTACTGAAATTATTATTATTATTACATATTATAATCTTGCGGTGAATCTATGTTTTTGATTACATTTATGTAGCAATGTTCTGAATAATATTATGATTTTGTATTTTTTTAACCATTACATGTACCTCATGCAGTGTTCATACTAATCGTTTTTTATCTGATACATGCTATTGAGAAAGTGAACTAACCCTGTAATCCATTTGAAAGTCACTGGGGCACTCAAACTAGAGACAAAATCATGCCTGCTTTGGATTTAACTGTTGGAAATGCCAAGATTGCTACTTCAAAACTGTGCATCCATACTATATAACATAAATCACTTTACACTGCTCAAAATGTGTTCACTCCAAACCCTTCATATTTTTTACTTCCTCTCATTTTCACAAAGATAACAAAGCTGTGATCATGCTGTGGAGGCCCTTTGACCCACTCCAGGTTTAGTGAGAGACTTCTACCATATACATTTCACAAAGCTGTCCCTTGACATGAGGATGGGGTAGAGGAGTGGACTAGGGAGGACAAGAACAGTTTAGGTAAAGATAAGAAAAACCTTTATTTGTCCCCCGGGGGGAATTGCAGTTCACAACATCAGCAGGGTAAAGTACAGCACACAGAGTTGCAAGGTAATAACAATAAAGGGGACATGATATAGTAAAAAAAATAAAAATGGTGTCTAAAAAGTAATTATGTCTTAATACATTACAGTTAGAGAACAGGATAGACCTAATTGGGCTATTACAAACTGAGATTCTACGTTAAATAAACTGACAAAAAAATGACTACATGTAAATGTTGAGTGTGGTATCCTTATGTCCACCATATCTGAAATGATTTACCTTGAACGTTCAAACTAGACGGAAAAGAGGACTTTGCTGTCTATACATGTTACTAGTTAAACTAAACATGTACACTGGTTATTTATTGAGGGATTTCACTCATAATACAGTTGATGAAGTCATCCCAACTGCTCTTCAACAGGCTACCAACGTTACTTGGGGTCAGATAGCTCAATGGTTAAGGCGTTGGCCTCATGATTGGAAGGTTTTGAGATCGAGCCCCAGCTGTGGCTATATGATGTTGTGTCCTTGGGCAAGGCACTTCACCATACTTGCCTCAGGGAAAAATGTCCCTGTACTTACTGTAAGTCGCTTTGGATAAAAGCGTCTGCTAAATGAATAAATGTAAATGTACTTGACCTTGACCAGTCGAAGGGGGGGATGCTGTACTGTTGCCATGGCTGCAGCCACTCTTTAGTCAATGAAGCCCTCTTTTGACACCTGTGGAAGTATGACAGTAGTTCTAAAATATGCTTGTGTTTCTTTGAATGTAAAGCTGCGGGTCAAGTTCAACAGTTTTTCTTCAGAAATTATCTGTCAGAGATTTGAGAATAGATGCGAGATGTTCTGAACATTTAGAACACCACGATCTCCCTCATAAGCAGTTACCTAAGTTCATCTACTTTCACACAAAGTTCCCTGCAAGTCTCTCAGTTTACACAGGAAACTGCACATGTCTAGAGAGTGTAAACATACAGGGGGAACTGGAGCACCTCATCACAGTATGGTTCTTGAACTCTCCCACACTCCCAATTCCTAAACAACCTTTCAGCCAAAACAGTGAGAAGACTCTTTTAACCTTTGTGGTAACAGAGCAGTGGCTCTCAGCTGCCCAGCTTTTAATTTTTATGATGTAATTTTCAAAAATTGCAATGTTTTTTTTGTTGTTGTTTTTTACATCCGTTATTAGACAGTGGCAACCATGGATGTAGGTGGTAACCCACACATTTTCTGGACGGACTGCTTAAAGCGGAACACAACAGTTTCGTGCGTCTGCAGCATTGATCTATAAGGTCGGCAGGTTTTTTCTACTAGGAAGTTAGAGTTAGTTTAGCGCGCTAATATTACAGTACAAGGCTTTATGCAAAGAAGGAAATGTAGATGTGAGTTTAAGTTGTTAACATGTTGTATTTGCATTTATGTGCGTAGAAACGAATATTTCCCTCCCTCCGTTTTCCAAAAAGTTTTCGTTTACAATGAACCCGCATGAATACGCCCTCGAGCGCCATCATAACTACCCCAAGCCTGGGCGGTCCGGTCTAGGTGCTCTGTAAGCCAATCAGAATCCTCATTTCGGGGCATCAGCTGCAGAAAACTCCGTTAATATCCGTTTACACGCAAACGCAAATCCGCAGTTTTCCAGAATCTCCGCTTTAGCCGGAGTTTTTAGAAAGATTCGTTTTCAGAGGCGAATTCACCGTTTGCGTGTAAACGATAGGTACAAACGAAGAGAAATGTCTCCGTTTTAAAAAATACCCGTGTACGTGTAAACACTTTGTGGCAGTTTGAAAAGGGCTAAAATATATGATCAACTAACTCATGGTTCTGAGTGTTTATACTAAGTAAACGAGTTGTAACATTAAATGTTTAGACATATTTAGTCACCTAACAAGTCAGTTATATTCAGTAAATGTATTGATGAATGGTCCCCTTTGCTATAGTTCTCACCAAAATGAAGAGAAAGAAATACATAATGTCGTTCTTCCAAAGAAAAGATAGACAGCGAGTGCCGGGTGGTTCAGGTGTGGAGAGACCAAGAGAGAGCAGAGAACCTGCAGAGAGAGAGAGAGAGCGAGCAGAGAGAGAGAGCAGAGAGCCTGCAGAGAGCGAGCAGAGAGAGAGAGAGCAGAGAACCTGCAGAGAGAGAGAGCAGAGAGCCTGCAGAGGCTGAGTGACACCTGCTGGGCATGTGGCTCTACATACTATTATTGATGGAGTTAGAGTTAGGGTCAGGTCCACAATGTCAGATGACAGATAAATACATTTTGGTGTTTTAGGTTTTGCGTCAAGAAGGGCAAAGGCCTTAAATCTCTATGAATTTGTTAAAAAATAAAATAAACAAAATAGTAGAATACAGCTAATGTCATATTGAATATGTAATGCAAATGTAAAAATATAATTAAAATTAAAATAGTTACTCTGACTGATATTGAAAATGTAATGCAAATGTGAAAATATTATGTAAATGTATTTACAGTTATTATGATTTATACTGAATATGTAATCCAACTCTAAAAAATAAAATTTAAACGAAAATACATTGTTGAAAGATTATAAAGATTGTATTTTGCTTCTTAATGCATGCAGTGCAGGAAATTAAATGACAACAATAATGCTAAATGAGTCTCCCCAGACCTCTGCATTACCCTGTATGTGCCACCACGAACACTTTGGACATCTAATTGGACTCCTCACATCCTCTCCCCATGGTCTCTGACCAATCACGTCACCTCCTCATGGTCTCTGACCAATCACGTCAGCTCCTCATGGTGTTTGATCAATCACCCAACAAACATCTTGTTTTCTAGTGGATTAATAAACCTGACTCTCAAGGACACGCCAAAACAGTTTTTTTGGGTGTATAAATGGAATGGTGAAGCGTTTCTCTGTAGATTGTTGAAGTACTGAGGCTTCCTGAGCTCTGGTTTGTCCTCCTGTTCTACTCCTTCATCTATGGGGACTCAGGTGGCTCAACGGGTTAAAGCGTTGGGTTCTTAATTGGAAGGTTGTGAGTTCAATTCCCTGTTGTGGCTATGTGACGTTATGTCCTTGGGCAAGACACTTCACCACCTATAGTCCTTTTCACAGATTCTGAGTCATTGAGTTCGGACAACACTTCCCAATCGGTACACACGCATGCTGTAAACCAGTGGCTCTCATAGTGGGTCCTCGAACCATTGCCACGGGGTCCACAAAATAATTTGCCATCAAGAGTTAGGAGCATTTGCACCTCTACAAAAAGCATATTGTGTTGATTTAACAGCACAAAGGATATGCTGAATGACTGCTATGATTATGGAGGAGTTATTGAAAAAATGTCTCCACTGTGAGAGATCCCTGGCCCTGAAAGGTTTGAGAACCCCATGCCCCAGTCCAGGGGTCAATGCCCTGTAAACAGACATACTCCTGTTCTGCCACTAGGCGGGGCTCTAATCTAATAAATCCATGGCACACTGCACTAGGATTAAAGTGTGCATACCTGACTTGTCCCAAAGCCTCCTTTACTGACCTGTCAGAGATTGTCTAGAATTGAGCTGGTCAAGTCGGCCCTGAAATTTTTTTTTTATTTTTTTTTATTTGTATGCCACATATATGTTCTATATTTGCTCATTTCTGCCACAGTGAATTCTATGTTTCTTAACTTGCATAGAGAATAAAATTAGATTAGATAAACCTTTATTTGTCCTCTAGGGGGTGGAAATTGCAGTTCACAACAGTAGCAGGGTAAAGTACAGCACACAGAGTTGCAGGTAATATAACAATAATGACAATAACAATAACAATAGGCGGGCACAATAAAGTCCAGTATAAAAAAATAAGAAAATAAGTAAGTTAAGTAGTCCAGTTAAGTAGTCCAGTATATAAAAAAATAAGTAAGTTAAGTAGACATATAGACATATAAACAGTTATTGCACTTGAGGAGAATTACGGCATTACATTATTGCAAAAAAATAACTAAGTTAAGTAGAATAATAATAACAATAACCTCATTCTGATTCTAATTCTGATGACGGTCAGAGGACAGGAAAACTCAAATATTTATTTTAAATATTTGTAACAAGGTCCGTTGTGCAAAGTCTTCAGGATTTTTGCCACATTTTCAATCCCCAAAGAAAAGGATTTGAAATGCATGAGACTTTGCTGATGCTTCCTTGTCCCTTTGTGTTCGCCCGGACACTTTCCTGATCCCAGAGGAGTTCTCAGACGAATACCAGACAGAAATGAGGAGGTGGTGGAGAGCATCCGATCTGGACATGTCTTGTTGCAACAGTTGACAGAGGGGAGGAGACTGCAGCCAATGGTTCATACTGATTTACTGGGGCTGAACCACTGGTTCATACTGATTTACTGGGGCTGCACCACTGGTTCATACTGATTTACTGGGGCTGCACCACTGGTTCATACTGATTTACTGGGGCTAAAATTGGTTTGACATTCAGTGTTGCGGATCATAACTGGGATACGGGAGTAAATAGACGTTAAGAACCAATTACCAAGTTACCAATAATGTTTAATGAAACAGATAATGATGCATTCACAAAGAACAGACACACCGAATAATCAAAGAAGGCCTTCAATGGAGAATGTAATTTGACAGCAACCAACCAAGTTCTCTGCCCAGTCTCAGTTATCTCCTCTCTGTCCTTGAGAGCTTAGTTTTGTATCTTCCAAGACAAAGGAGGTGTTTGTTGGGTGATTGGTCAGAGACACAGGGGAGTAAACGTAATATGTCCAATGGATGGTTCAGAGTCTTTTTAGGGCGCATCAGGGCTGGTCTGGGGTGATGGAGTGCAACAGGGGGAGAGAGAAAGTAGTGAGAAGTGAGAAATCAAGACAAGAAGACAGATTGGAATTAAGGGAGGAGAGTGTCTCCTTCAGAGTTAGAGAGGGTAGGGGCAGGGGTCAGGGCTGGCGCCGCAGAAGAGCATCTGAACCGACAGGGAAGGAGGGTCCTTCCTCCGAGTTACAGGGGACAGGGGCAGGGGCCAGGGATGTGTGAGGGTCTGGATACGGGGTTGGCCAGGTGTTGGTTCTGTGGGGTTGGGACAGGGCCAAAGATCAGAATGTCCATTTGGTTGGCTTAGGGGAGTTTGGGCAGAATGGCAATGACCTTGTCCTGTGGGAGTGAAAAGATACGTCTGTGTGCAGGAGTGAATTATGATACAAGCGACCTTGAAAATGTTTCCTGTCCTCCCTGCCCACCACATTTCTCTGTCAACCTTTCTCAGACATTTCCATTACACTTGAATTGTATTAGAATTGTATTACGCAATAATAGTGTTAATAGAGCCTGGTTGCTTTTCTTTACTTCCACGTACAGGTTTGCATGAGATAAGACAAACCTGGCTATTTCAACCTTTGACATCTCTCATGGTACAGAGTTGCATGGAATAATACACTCTGGTAGTTGTATTGTAGACCTTCAATGTCAGCAACTCAGGCCTGTAATAGTGTTAGTGAAGACTGGCACTATGGTGCTTTATTTAGTGTTAGTAATTCATGATACATTAGTGGTTGACCAAGATATACAAGTATAGCAACATTGTCAGTATGGTGATGTACAAATGTGGCAACATTGTCAGTATGGTTTTAAATCCTCCACACTCCTCCCTTTACTTAGCAGCACTTCACAAAGATATTGCTGGGGACAATATTTTCATCTTCAAATATTGTTGGGAACTATATTACCTCACATCCCTACGCCTGTTTTGTTCAGGGTACATACAGCGCCCTCCATAATTATTGGCACCCCTGTTTAAGATGTTAAAAGCCTTAAAATAAATGCAATTTTTATTGCAGAAGCATATTCTCACTCTGACATTTTTTGACAAATGTAACCTTCAACTCAAGTGAATTTTAAGTAAAAAAAACCCTGACTAAGAATAATTATTCTTCATAAAATCCCAACCCCCTATCCCTGTGTACACTTTCTAATCTTTTACCTCACACCCTTACCCTTGTGTACCCTTAACAATTCCTAGGAAATAAATGTAATTAAAGTATGTCTGTCATTTCTACAGTAGTTTACAAAGTTGATCAGCGTATGTAGGAACATTAAATTAGTCATTCATAACTTGTTCATAACCTGTTTCCCTGGGGTATAAATATGACGCAAACGTCTGGAGTTCGCTAAGCGGTACATGACCTACAACTGGGACCGTGTGCTTTGATCAAATGAGACAAAGGTAGAGCTTTTTGGCAACAAAAACAACAGTGGGTCTGGCGGAACACAAAAGATTAGTATGCAGAAAAACACTTCATGCCCACTGTGAAGTATGGGGGAAGATTGGTGATGCTGTGGTGCTGTTTCTCTTCCAAAGGCCCTGGGAACCTTGCTAGAATGTGTTAGGTTCAGATCTAAATCTAGATCACAAAGGAGAAAGACAAAGTACATAAAGAGTGATAAAACAATAAAAATTATAATGACCCTTTAGGACATCATAAGAACCCAAGATTAGATTATATTCAACTTTATTGTCATTACACACATACAAGTACAGGGTAACAAAATGCAGTTAGCATCCAACTACAAGTGCAAAACAGGCAGCAGAAGCCGAATATACAGTGAGTATGTATAGGGTACACAATTTTACAATATTTTTTTAGTATTTTGTTCATATTTTGATGTTTACATTTATAGCCCTAGTGACACAACTGATTGGGAATTGTGATAGTATGGTGCACTATAGACTATGGTCTAATGTTGGTTTGTTGTGATTTAACCCTGAATTAGGGATCATCTTTAAGGTGAGGTTATTTCCTAGTAATAGATATAACTACATTGTCATTCATTGACATACCAACACTCTCATTCTATGACATGTTGATTGCACTAACACTGCCAATTGCAACATTTAGTTTACTTTACAAATATCAATCTGTGTCGGCCGGCATATCAGTCCAATTTTGACAATATTTCCTTGACACATACACAAACAAACCAGCTTGATTGCTAGCTGGCCTGTCGGCTTTCTCTTGGTGTGGAGGGAGGCCTCTGAAGAAGTGCCCAGGCTGTTTGCACTTCACTTTTAAGCTGTTCCTCTAGCGATGGCATTTACTGCTTGCAAACTAGATGAGCCATCAATCCAACTAGCATGATAGTTAGCTGTATGCAAATCATCTTCCCAATATATTTCATTTATTCGCCCATGTGAGGCTAGCTGTCCTGCTGTAGGACTGGTCTCACTTAAAGGTCGGTCTGGTGACGTTTTCCAACAGAGGATCTCAGCTGAGCTCGCTCTTCCTAGTGGGAAATAAGAAATACACTATTTATATGTTATTGCACACAATCTCTTTGTTAACACTTCAACACGAAAAGGTTGACCGGATTGACTTGCTGCAAGTGTAACGGATGTGTGTTCGGGCTTGAAGGATGAGGACTCAAGATAGTGCTTTCCAGGTTTGGTTATTTGCAGGAGACATGAACGTAGATGATCAATCTTCTGTCTCCTTCTTCCTCCACGTCTGCTCCTAAACATGCACATGTTATTTTAGCACTACTAGCACGTGCAAGCTAACAAGCTAATGCTGCGCCAGTTACAAATTGCAGAACAAATTGCGCCAAAAACTTGAAACAAACAATAATGAAATAAAACCAGACAATAATATTGACAGAATATTTAAACATAAATGACTACGTTTTCAAAGAAAATGACATAATATTACTGCCACATTTTAACACACAACTCCTCCTCATCAGAACCATAATCAGACAAAAGCTGCTAGGAACTAAAAGGGCAAAGTGCAGGAAAGGGATTAACGCTTGGAAAATATATATCAAATAGTGATAAATGAAGATAACTCATAGAGATCAAATTCACAAATACTCAAAATAATCATAACAATGATTAATAAAATTTACAAATACTAATTGGAAATATAAATGAATAAAGTACAACTTTGTTACAGAAGAGAAATACTGAAAGCCGCACTTATCTGCTCAGGATAAACTGCACGATGTCACGATGACAGATGAAAGTGATTTCTAAATGAGGCTACTGCGAGACAAGACCAAGTGATTCAGACCCACTGAACAGCTGAAGGTAAAAACTTTGATTTGATTTAGTTTTGACCATTTTTTCGTGGATGCAAACGGTGGATGCAAATGTCTCAGCCGAGTGAAGTGAGATTAGCAGGGCTACCAAACGTCGTTACTGCGGTTTGTTTACAAAACTCAACCTGAAAATAAATGTATCAATACTGAGAGTGAAAAAAAAACGTTCAACTTGACTATGCTGATGTTGCCTATCTAACCATTCTCTGCGCCTGTAGAGTGCATTGGGAATATAACAAATATGGGTCGTTGACCTTTTTCCTCGGAGATCTTTGGCACCTTCAATAGTCCACGAGCAAGACAGACTGGCTGTTTGCGGATGTTACATTTTCATCCTGCGTCTCTATGTTTGTGAGTTTTGTGTTCAGTTGTTATTCCGGTGTTGTGTTTTTATGGATGAGGTTTGTCAGGAGGATTCTAGTGTCTGTAAATTTGCGTCGGGGTAGTTGTAACCCTAACTGTGAATGTCATGTGTTTTGAGGGGGTATAAATACGAGTCCAATTCTTATGGAATATTGTGCGAGCATGGCACGTCGTCATGCCTTAGCACCGCTGGTCTAGCCCATACTGTTGCCTATGAGTCCCCGTTTGGGGGCTTAATTCTCGGCCAAGGCAATGAAAACATGTGAGCAAATGCAATGAACTTGGATGAGCCTGTGAAACCGATGGGGCCAGCGTTATTTTATATATCACGTTTGTACCATAAATACCCATCGTTGTGTATACTTCCACCATATTCTCTATTTTATATTATTTTATCTCCAGATCTGTATATACTGAACAATTATAAACGCAGTTTTGAATGACCTATCCTTGTATTAATTCATTGAATCTTGTTTTTTTTCTCAAGCCTGTCTCTTTCACTCCCCTGGAGGGCTACAGGTGTCCATAAGGCCAGTGACAGTGTGGGGGTGGAGCTGGACTCTGGCGGTGGTGTTAGAGAGGAGGATGCTGGCCAAACTACACGCCATCCTGGACAGTACCTCCCGTCTGCTCCACGACGTGCTGACCGGACAAAGGAGTACCTTCAGCGGAAGTCTCATCCTCCCAAAAAGCACTGCACAGCGCCACTGGAAGTCATTCCTGCCTGTGGCTATCAAACTTTTCAATTCCTCACGCCAATGTTAGTCTGTATAGCCACTGGACATTCACTACTGCGTCTCCACGCTGTATGCAGTCCTTGTACACTTGTTCTATTCTCTAACATAAACACACTGGATGTATATTTGTGTATATTATACATTCAAACTTTTAAGACTGTCTGTATGACCCTAAGTCATTTGCCTGGACATTGACCACTGCATCTCTGCAGTCTGTGTACATTTGCATATTCTGTACCATAAATACCCATAGTTGTGTATATTTTACATGACTACTTCCACCATATTCTCTATTTTATATCATTTGAACTCCTGATTTGTATATACTGTAGCCTAGCACTCTTCTTTCACTCCAAGCCTCTTACCCCCTGTGTGCAGTTACTTGATTTGATTTCATTGTACCCCCTACTCCTTTATCCATGTGTGCACTATTCTACTCTCTTACCCCTAGACCCCTACACCCTTACGTTGACGAGACTGTGTGCCGTTGTACGAAAGAGTTTCTTCTCGGGGGTCAATAAAGTAATTCTGATTCTGAGCTTTCTGCTCTCATCTCGACTCTTGTTTTATATGCAAGTGGGTTTGTGCATGTGTGTGTGCCTGGGTTGTGTTTATGATGATGATCAAGCCCGGACTTTGAGAGAAGCTTACAGGGGCTCCAGCCTAGGGCCCCAGAGATTTAAGATCCCTGAATGTTGTTTTGTATTTTTGTGAATGAATAGTGTGAGAATGCCTTAATTTTATCACAGAGGATTTTGACGTTGAAAAATGTTCTAAATTCTAACATTTCTGTGTTCTAATAATCTTACTGGTCCAAGTTTGATGCGTCTTACGCATAAAGCGGAGCATCAGTGAATATCTTCTCACGATGGCGAACAACAGAAACGATGACAGCGGAGTGCAGAAAAGAAACAAAAAGAAGATTGCGACAAAGAGGGGATGAAGAAAATGCCCAAGCTGACAGGATTTTGTAACACATTACCAGTAACACTGTATCTGTACTCTGTAACTCTGCCTCTCACACCTTCACCTTCCAACTTGTCTTCCTCCAGCTGCCCTACCCTAACCCTGCACCCCTCCTCCCCCACACCTCGCTGTATGTAACCTCCAGCCTTATCCTGTCCCCCACCTCTCTCATCTCTATCCTCCCCTACATCTGCATCATTTAAGCACACAACCTATAATCCCCATAATAAAGATTGTCAATACAACTGTTGGTACCAGTCATGATCTGGGGCTAAACCAAACAACTCTCTGAGGACACCTAGTGGGCAGTAATGAACATAACGATCAGGCTATCCACCACAGCGACATGCCCCCTGCCATCAACACCACTTGATGGGCCATACATCACACCTATCAACTCACAACCAAGTATTCGTGGCTCAAACATTTTAACTGTTGTTGCAACTCATCGAGTTTGTGTCATCTTATCTGGTGAGCTCATTCCAACCCTCCAGGAAATCTGATTCTCCTTCACGGTTTAAAAACCGTGTTACATCGTTTTTATATAATAAATAGAGTCAAACAAACATATAGTGATATAGTAGTTAATAGGGGGACGTAGCCAGCTAGTCTTCATTACTAGCTAATGAATGTTAGGCTAGCTTCAGTGTGCGATCATGAGCAGAATACTAGCTAGAATTGAAGCTGACCAATACATTTTTCACGCAATGTCATAAGATCTATCTATACATATTCTTGAGAATGTAGTTTCTATTATATTATAAAATTAACTTCAAAGGGAGCTGCCTCTGACTTAAAGCTTTCACATAATAACCAGGTTAAGGATTATGTCATTATGTCATTTGCACACATTTGACAAGAGGACAAGGACATGGCTTGTTGGAAAACAAATGTAATTTATAGTTTAACCAGTTATTACTAGTGTAGAAATGATGGATGAAGGTGTGTGCTTGCAGGAATGCTGGGCAAGCGAAAAGCAGCATACGTCAACTAGGATGCCCGAAGATGAGATCGTCTTCAAGGCTTCAGACGTGTAAGATTTAATTCAAAAACACCAACCACACACAGCATATTCTTCACAGTCTCTTCATGCAACAAATTGCAACAGTGTATGTAGGCCAAATACTGTAAATCCATCAACCTGGAATTGTGTTGGCCAATTACAGGCTACAGAAGTGGTGTGGTCTCTATGACCTGTGAAATTGATGTGTGTTGGGATCCGTTGATGTCTGTAGGAATCCTGACGACCTGCGGGCTGTGGTCTCTGAATTGATCCCACTCAGGACAGCCTGAAGAAGCTGAATTTGGAGCTGCAGCACTCTGTGGATCTGGTAGAAGACCAGAATTCAGCTTTCCGCAATGAGAACATGGCCCTCAGCTGCCAGATGAAGCTGTACGAAGTGTAACAGTCACGCACACGCACTCAGGCATGAACCTCATTTCACAAGATAGCGGAGTCTAGTGGCTGAGTGGTGAGGGAATCCGGCTAGTCATCAGAAGGTTGTGAGTTTGAATCCTGGCCGTGCAGACACGATGTTGTGTTTTTGGGCACTTAACCCTACTTGCCTCCCTGTACTTGCTGTAAGTCGCTCTGAATAAGAGCATCTGCTAAATAAATACATTTAAACATTTATCAGTTTTGTCTTTGGACTTTTTCAGTCTCAGGCAGACAATGCAGGAGTTGAGGTGGTCATTCCTGCCTCTGCCCTGGTGAGTCTGCCAGCTGTGTCATTCCTGGTCCCTCGATGGGCTTAGATTCTGATGTCAGAACTTTGAATCTTGTCCTTCACCTTCTCTTCTCTGCAGAATGCTGGTGGTCCAATTCAGCCACTTCTGTCAGAGTGCAGTGGGATAGCAGCTGGAGAAGTCTGAGAAGCCCATTCTTCTCAGCAGGGAGCTTCTGCTCTGGACAGAGCGGTGATGAGGTGCTCCTCGGCAGGGCCAGCCAGGGACACACCCAGGAGCAGGGCCAGGCCCCTGGGGGTCAGGGACACACCCAGGACAACACAGCGAATGCTCGACTGACAAGCCCTCCTGCCTTAGGTACAGTACAGGGGGATGTGGTTCAGCACTGACAGCACTGTGACAGGTTGGAGACTTGCACCATACATGCTCAGATCAGTCCTGATTAGAACACACAGCGCCACAACTGGGAAACGACTAGGTAGTTCAGAGCTTGTCAGTTTACTGTGTTTAGCACCCTTGTCTGATCCAGTTCATGTGAGCACTGAGGATGGCTCAGACAGAGAGAGAAGCTGCCCCATGGTGAGGAGAGAAAGAGACACACACACAAGATACCATATATATACTCTAATCAGGAAAGAATAGACTAAGCAGGATGCTCTTTGAAAGTGTGTTCACTATGCTACACTATGTGTGACTGCATGCTGTCTGTTTCCAGGGCTCAAGATACAGCCTGGTCAGCGTGTTGAGTCACCTCGGCTCTTCTACCACCTCGGGTGAGGATCTCACACTATGTACATTCACATACACAGGAGATGTGGGGAAGTATTACAATGATACACCCATGGACAAGTTGGCTGACTCTATTCAGCTACTTTATTTGATAAAATGAACTGTGAATGAATGTAGTGCTGGACATAAACACCTGTCTCAGTATACATACACACACACACCATCCACAAGCAAGTATCTGCACACACACACACACAGCAGCACCCTAGGGTACCTGTTCTACGAGAGACAGGTACGGTAAGTAGTGTACCGTAAAGTGTACTGTAAACGGTGACTCCCCCACACAGTCTGACCCTCACTTATCTCTCTCCTCCTCACCGGTCTTGTTTGGTAACTTGTTTACATCTACATTTATTCATTTAGCAGACGCTTTTATCCAAAGGGACTTACATTAAGTACAGGGACATTCTCCCTGAGGCAAGTTGTCCTCACTAGCTTCTCGGTGGAAGAAAAATCAGCCACGTCACGTCACACTCCATAAAACATCGAAAGGAGTTCCATTAATCTGTTAATGGCCAGGTACAGCATATTTTCCTTGTTGAAACGTCACATCTGGTTGACAGTTGTCACTGTGGACATCTAAATATGTTCTGTATTCTAGTCTTTTACCTCCACACCACCACCCCTGTGTGCTTTGACGAGACTGTGTGCCGTTGTTGCTAAAGAATTTCTCCTCAGGGATTAATAAAGTCATCTGAATCTGAATTTTCCAATTGCAGGAAGTGGACATGATGACCTCTTTTGAGGGTTTTGCACAGGCAGGAGGGGACACCCAGACCACCAGTTGGACCTCTTCAGCTAGAGCAGTGGTTCTCAACCCTGGTCCTCAGGGCCCACTGTCCTGCATGTTTTAGATGTTTCCCCCTTCCAACACACCTGATTCAAATGAATGAGTATCAAAGTTTCATTTGAACATCAACAATATAATACTACAAACTGATAATTCATGATAAACAAGATAAGATCATGATAATAAGGCTAATAAATAAGCCTCCTGTATCCCATCGTGGTTTGTCACAGCACCACAGAAGAAGAGTGGGAGGCTGCTGTCATCACCACCAGAGACTGGACCCTCTTCAGTCAAGACGGAACATGCTAGAACATCGCAGCTACAAACATGGAACAGCTGACATGATTCCCTTGTTCTACTTGACAGACATCCTGGGTTTATACGTGAATTTCTCCCTGAATTCCTTTTCTGGAGTCCCCCCCCCCCCAGCTCCCCCAAATTCTAGAACCATCCAAACTGATTCTTAGGACCAGACAGAGAGGTCATGGGGGGGAAATAGGACCGAGTGTTCAGGCGGCAGGCTAGGATTTGTGGGATGAACCTTCCGTGGGATCAACAGAACTATGGACTGTGCGGATCGGATATGAACAGAACCTACAGTGACAGGTTCAATTACTGTGAAGCTGCAATTATTTAATGAATAAGACATTAAATAAGACAGGCCGAAATAGCCTGAGACAGGACAGAGGTCCGGAGCTCGTTCACAGGGATGCCTGGGTGTCCATTCGGAGCCAGTGCAGGCCTTGGCGGATGTAGCGTACCAGAAATGCCATGCTGGAGCTCGGTTGAAGTGGCCCTAGGGCAGAGTCAAGGTCTGACAGCACACCTGGAGAGACCAAACACCCACAACGTTAGCCTAAATGACCTACTAGCACCCCCCCCCCACCCCCCTGAAAAGAGGTGATGAGGTTCCTTACCGCTGCCTTTTGGCGCCAGCTCCTGGGCCTGCTCCCACACATCATGTGCGTTGAGGAAGTTGACCGTGATGTTGACGTACGAGGACGTCACCTTCTGGATGACCTGCGGGATGGCCACCATGGTGCAGGCCAGCCCTGCTGCTGCCACGCCGCTGTGGTTGGACCCTGGGCCAGAGCTCCTGGCCGGGGAGGGCATGGGAGACATGGGGGACGGGGCACCTGTGCCTCTGTGGGTAAGAGAGGGAGGAGGACGGATGAGGGGGTCAGGTGGGGTTCAACTGGGAGCTGGTTTCATAGGTAAAGGGGGGATGGGGGTTTCATACAATGCAGTTTGCGAATACGGGAGGAACTTACTTGAAGATGCAGGGGGAGGGTGCCTGAGCTGCCTTTGAGGAGCTCTGGAGACAGAAAAGTAAAGACGGTCAAATTCATAAACCCCCTCCCCCACAATTACAACAACAGCTTAAGAACAGTGCAGCAAGGCGGGAAAAAGCTACCTTGAAATGATGGACGAATGTTTGAGAATAATTGAGAGCGAGTTCTCCTGTCTGGCGGAACATGGCCATCTGCAGGAGGGACTGGCATTTCATACTAAGGGGACGACAGCGTGAGCGGATTAGAGAGGAATGCAAACTAGCGAGCAATTCAATGAAGTCCCTTTGGGCTACTGCATTCTGTAGAAACTATTTTGGGCTACTTTTAAATATATAAGCGTCCTTCGATGTGGCGTCAAATAGGGAATGTGCTCACCATAAGACTATGAAGTCTGTCTCCTTGGCAGAGGCAGAGGGGTAGGTTAGGTTCTTCAATTTCAAAAGGAATCTAAAGTGAGGCAAATGAAGTTGTAAAACCCTCATGTTTTAAAGCTGGGTTCCCCCTCCCCCCCCTTAGTAACAAGCATAGGTAGCGAGAGGGAGGTGTTTTCTTTTTTTGGAGGGTCACCTGATCAGATCCAGTGCCTCGGCGTACATGGCGTAGGCTGACTTTGGCGTCTGGGGGTCAGTTTCCATGGCAATGCCGCTTTCAACAAACGACATGGCCGCGTCCAGGTAACTGAAGGCCTTGCTGACATTATCAAACTGGAGACACACACACACACACATCAGGACCAGTGACACCAGACAGACGGTAAGACAGGCAGAGAGAGACAGAAGGTAAGACAGGCAGAGAGAGAGAAGGTAAGACAGGCAGAGAGAGACAGCAGGTAAGACAGGCAGACAGACAGAATGTAAGACAGGCAGAAAGAGACAGCAGGTAAGACAGGCTGAGAGAGACAGAAGGTAAGACAGGCAGAGATAGAGAAGGTAAGACAGAAAGAGAGAGAGAAGGTAAGACAGGCAGAGACAGAGAAGGTAAGACAAGCAGAGAGAGACAGAAGGTAAGACAGGCAGAGAGAGACAGAAGGTAAGACAGGCAGAGAGAGACAGAAGACAGGCAGAGAGAAGGTAAGACAGGCAGAGAGAGAGAAGGTAAGACAGGCAGAGAGAGACAGCAGGTAAGACAGGCAGAGAGAGACAGCAGGTAAGACAGGCAGACAGACAGAATGTAAGACAGAGAGACAGTATGTTCTGGAGACTCGTCCAGAAGCAAACACTCACCGTATCCTCAGCCTTGTGCCTGAGCTTTTCGGCCTCCTTTATATGGTGCTCTACTGGGTATTGTCTATGGGGAGGAGGGAGAAAACAGTTAGCAACAAAGTTAGCAGAGATCCAGAGATGTAAATACGCTTGAGACAGAGAGTGGGAGGAAGTGGGGGGAGACAGGGGGGGATTCTCACCTCTCGTCAAACTTGAGCAGAGGCCTGCCATTCAGGGAGGTGGTCACCCCGCGCTTGGGGGCCTTCTGCGAGACATCCTCCCCCCCTTTCCAAAACAAATGGCTACACATGCACATGGGGCGCTCCCGGGGAACCGGGGAGTTATTTTTGCGCTTGGCAGCGTGGTCCTTAATGATGGGAGCCAGGCCTGACCCCTCCTCAGCTCGCCTCTTCGGAGGCACCTTGCAGATGTCCATGGGGGTGGGAGGCTCCAGGAGGGTGGGCGGCTTCAGGAGGGTGGGAGGCTTCAGGAGGGTGGGAGGCTTCAGGAGGGTGGGCGGCTTCAGGAGGGTGGGAGGCTTCAGGAGGGTGGGAGGCTTCAGGAGGGTGGGCGGCTTCAGGAGGGTGGGCGGCTTCAGAAGGGTGGGCGGCTTCAGGAGGGTGGGAGGCTTCAGGAGGGTGGGCGGCTTCAGGAGGGTGGGCGGCTTCAGGAGGGTGGGAGGCTCCAGGAGGGTGGGAGGCACCCTCTTTTTCCTCTCCTTCTTTGCTTTTGGAGCACCGTGAACCCTGGGGGAGAGGGGCGGACCAAAGACCATGTTACCATCAGGAGGGGGAGAGGGGTGGACCGTAGAACATGTTACCATGAGGAGGGGGAGAGGGGCGGACCGTAGAACATGTTACCATCAGGAGGGGGAGAGGGGCGGACCGTAGAACATGTTATCATCAGGAGGATGTTGACCTACTTACATGGATTTGGAGGAAGCATCATCTGCCGCTGCTGACAACAAAGATGAAGAGGAGGGGATCTTAACCTCCTTCTCTAGTTTCGACGTCTTCTTCAGTGGTGCTTTGATCTCACCGTCAACCTGAAAGACAACAGCCTCCCATCAGATGAAGACAAGACTGGGAGAGACTGGCTTTGCTAAACACATCGCTTTAACACAGCAGGTAGTGGGGGGGGGGGGGTCAACTTACCAGTTTCTTTTTGCAGACTTTGGTTGGCATGGAGGCAGCAAGGCTAACACCCATCTTCTCTGGTGGGGGCTGCTTCCGCTCGGCTTTGTCCTGGCTCTCTTGAGAAGGTTTGCATTTCTTGGGGACCCTGGAGAGGAGACCCACCTCGATCTTCACCAGCTGGACCGTGCAGGGGACCACAACGGGCTTGGAGCCCATGGCTGAGGCCCCCCCCAGTTTGCAAGAGGGATGGGGTGCAGGTGAGGAGGAGGGAGGGATTCCCGTGGGCTTCTTCAGTCCGTTCTGGGGAACGGTTTCCGATCGTACTTTGCTGCTGGTTTTGATCATCTGGGCCAGGTTGGGGGTCTGGGTCTGGGCTGGGGCAGCCTGCTCGGCAGGGCTGGGTCTGGGACCGAGGCTGGGGTCAGACTCCCTCTTACAGTCGGGGGCCAGCATCACCTTGAACTCCTGTGAGCCAGCCTCCACCTTTCTCTTGCCGGAGGAAGAGTCTGGCTTACCTGCGCCGCTCTTGCCATGCCCCATTTTTGTCTTGACCTTTGGCCTGTCTGTGAACGAGGGGTCTTTATCCCTGGAGACCACTTCCAAACTCTCCACCCGAAGACCTGCCTGGGGTTTGGGGTCGTCTGGCCGGGACAATTTGGCAGGTTTGGAGGGGTGCTTGATGCCTACGGTCTTCCTCTGGACGCTGGGGTCGTGGGAGGAATAGGAGACAATGGCGGGGAGCTTGAGGCGGCCATGTTGGTTGTCATGTGTGACCTCTCGTTGGTGCTTGGGCTGATTGTCGCTGAGCTCAACGCTGCGGCTGGTTCCCATCGCCCCTGCTAGCTCCCGGCTGGGGGGCTGTTTGGGGGTGGGCCTGCAAAGGGGGGCGTACCCCTGGCTCTCTGTGCTGGGCTTCTGCTGGCTCCCCCTGAGCCAGTTGTTGAGCTGCCATTTGGTCACTGTGGGGCCCTCAGCCTTGAGACAAAGACACGGAACAAAAATCTGGAATACTGACAAAGCAAGACAGACCATTAAATACACAATTCATATGGAATCCACAACCCTCAGCCAGCCAGCCAATCAGGCGACTTCAACAAACCCCCGCCTCCTAAATGACCTCTCCTGAAGGTTTCCACGGTCACCCCTACAAACCTCTGCGCGACCTGAAGACCAGCCGGCAGTGACAGCCAGTTGACATGACCTTTGAAGTATTGGGAGGAACTCAATGTTCTTTGTCACAGTTAAGCCCCTTTAGGTTTGGGAGGTAAGGACTGTGAATGCCCACAGAAAAGGTTCTTAATTTAGATACTCTCCTCAGGAAAGGCCAAGCTCTGTGAACCCTCAAGAAGCAGCAGACCCTGCTTGTGAAGCAAGACTGAGGAAGCTTTGGAGACAGTGTGTGTGTGTGTCCCCTCCCAGACACACACACACACACACTAACCCATAATCAGTCACCTCAAACCCTGTCATACCGGAGGGGCAAAAAGAGAGGGAATACGAACGTGAAGGAGAAAGACACAGAAAGGATGATAATAAAGTAGGGTGAGGAGGACAAGAGACGCCCCCAGGCTATCTTAGCAAGTACAGAAATAAGTAAAATACTTCCTGGATGGGAGTGTTAGTAAACATGGCCTGGTCCCTCTGCTATAAATAACCCACTGGGTTTAAATTAGCTCAGCTCGGCGGCAGACAAAAGAAATAAAGTCTCACCGCTAGTTATTTTAAGGCCAGCCTCTCTCCTATTTTCCAAGGGAAGCCTAATGATGTGCCTGTTCTCCACATTACATAGCGACAGTGTTGACACACATTAGGAAAGAGTGGAGGGAGGGGGGGTGGCCTGTTTGCAGGTTAACATGGTGCTTTTCCTGCCTATGCTTCCTACTGCAGGTGATGCAAGGAGAATGTGATGCCAGGAGCTAGTGTGCTAAGCAGGCATGTCCTCTTTGCAAAAGCAACAGATGAAGGGAAAAAAACCTCAGGTACTCACTCTGCGGGGTTGCTCAAACGGGGAGGGCTCGTCCATAAGCTCCTTCTGGAGCCACTCCCGGTTTCTCCTTTTCCATTCTTGGATCCTAAGGAGGTTCCTCTCTTCACTGCACACACCGGTTATATAATGGTTATATCTGTTGAAAGAAGCTAACTTTATGAAGGTAGTGAACGTGGTAAGGAGTGATCTTAACAGTTACCAACATCAGATACATATGCAAATCAGGCCAGCTGGGCATTTAACAGCCTTTAGTAAACAAAAAGTGCGCATAACACCTATCTTAACATACCCGAAGCACAAATACAGACATTTTAAAGGCATCATCAAAGTTTGACATAGATGTGTTAAAATCAGCTGTATGGCTAACAGTGTTGTTACCAGCTCACTAAATTACACACCAAGACATAGCAGCAGCTGACAGCTGAAATGATTATCTGAACACAACTTTGTGTAGCTTAACCAAGTTGCGGTCGCAGTGTAACTTTTCTCGAAGGTATTTCCAGTTAGCTACATGCTGTCAACGGATTGATTAGCCTGCTTTGGGCTCCAGCTAAGTGGCTATTTCGCTGTCTGCTTACCTTGATGGAGCTGCCATGGTGCTCCTCATGTGGTAAATTTAAAGTTACTTGCCATGTGAATGCCAATCTGAAATATTTACCTATAATGTCGACAGAACATTCGACATTCGAAGAAGAATTCGAAGAACATTCGACAGAACAGAACGCTCTTTTACTACATTGTTCGCTCATAGTTCCCTGATAGTATAACGGATCCCGATAAGCCCCGCCAAAAAGTTAACCCCCCCACCTAAAAAATATCATTAAAAGAGGATATGAAACGTGTACTTTTAGTTTTTATTGAAGTGGGTGAAATTGTGACATGTCATTAATAATTTGCATGAAAAGGTCTGTATTTAAGTACCTTTGCCTCCAAACGAACTGACACAAGTAGTAACCCTAACCCTTTAGCATTAGTGCCTTATCTGGAAAAGATCCAGTATAACAGCCTGTGTAAACCTGCACTGGTTGTGTTGCAAAGTCTCTGGGTGAAATTAACTGCATGACAAGATGCCTAATAGTTGTGATGTTTCCTACAGTGAATATGTGTCTGCTTTCCTGGGGTCTGGCCTTTTTCTGGAAGATCATTATTTCATATTTTTTACGGTTTATTGTTAGAGCCAAATTTTCACAGTAATTCTGTAGCAGGTCTAGATGCTGCTGTAAACCTTGCTCTGTAGGTGACAGCAACACTAGGTCATCCGCGTAGAGGAGAAATTTGACTTCTTTATTGTTTAGAATGAGGCCAGGTTTTGCAGATTGTTCTAACAACCCTGCTAGCTCATTAATGTATATATCTAATAGAGTTGGTGATAGGTTACATCCCTGGCGAACACCTTGCCCTTGATTGAAGAAGTCAGTTCTTTTGTTGTAAATTTTTACCCCGCACATATTATTGATATAGATTTGATTAGGTCATAGACTTTACCCCCTATGCCACTTTGGAGAATTTTGTAATATAGTCCCTCTTGTCAGATTGAGTCAAATGCTTTATTAAAATCAATAAAGCTTGCAAAAATCTTTTTTTGTTTGTTTTGGTAGATATGTTGGTCTATTAGTGTGTGTAGGGTGTAAACATGATCGGTAGTTCAATGATTTGGTAGGAAGCCAATTTGTCCTTTGCTCAGGACATTGTGTTCTGTGAGGAAGGCCAGCATTCGGGCATTATAATGCTGCAGAAGACCTTTCCTATGTTACTATTCATACAGATGCCTCTGTGGGTTATTTGGGTCTAATTTGTCTCCACTGTCAAATATTGAGCAAATAAGCCCTTGGCTCCAGATCTCAGGAAAGCAGCCTGCTTCAAGGACCAGGTTAAACAACTTGAGCAGGGCCTGTTGCAGCTCAGGAGTGCTGCTTTTAAGCATTTCTCTTCTGATATCGTCAGGACCACATACTTTTCCTGATGTAAGTTTTTACATTTGGTCTTCTAATTTATTTTTGGGAAATTTTTGGGAAAGTGGATCCTGATTGTCTGATAATTGTTTTGAGTATTTAGTTTCTCTTGTATTTGTTTCTGGTTGGAGTTTAGGTTGTTGGGCAGCATTTATTTGTATAGGTTTTCAAAAGTTTTTTTCAAAATGTAACCACTTTGTATTGTCAAATGTTTGTTTTTGTTTTTGTTTAAGTTTTTCCATTTTTTCCAGAACAATTTTTGGTCAATTGAGTCTTCAATTTCTTTTAGCTTTTGGTTGTAATGTTTTCCCTTTTTTAATTTTAGTTTTAATCAGTGTCAGGGGTCCATTTGTATGAAGCTGATCGTTTGAACATTTCGCAGGTTTCTGGTTGTTCTTTTATTTGTTGCCTATTTTTTTTAGGTAAACATTTATCTGACAGTGGTCTGTTAGTGGTGTCTGAGGCCTCACAGTGAATGCACTGATGGAGGAGGGGTCCATGTCGGTAATAGCGTAGTCAACTACACTAGTTCCGAGGGTTGAGCTGTATGTGAACCTTCCCAAAGAGTCCCCTCTGGTTCTACCATTGAGCATGTCCAGGCCCAAGGAGCGACAGAGATGCACTAATTCTTTCCCTGTTTTATTTACAACATGATCAGGGTTGTTTCTTTGGGGAATCGTGTGTGTATAGTACAGTGAGGGTTGTCTAGATATGTGATTTTTAAATGTAGCATCAACCGTGTCAGGTTCACATCCTGTTCTGGTATTCAAGTCCCCAATCAGCAGGTTATTATCCTGGGCCTGGTACTGGTTCATCTCAATTTGGAGGTTGTCAAATAAGTTTTCGTTGAAATATGGTGACTGTTGGGGGGGAGTGTAGGTGGCACATATATATAGGTCTTTGTCACATCACAGAACCCAGCCCGACCCCCCCCCCCATCACACTGCGCAACTCCCAGGTCAACAGTGTGGAGTCCCTTCGCTTCCTGGGCACCACCCTCTCCCAGGACCTTAAGCGGTAGCTGAACATCAGCTCACTCACAAAGAAAGCCCAGCAGAGGATGTACTTCCTGCGGCAACTGAAGAAATTCAGCCTGCCAAAGACAATGATGGTGCAATTCTACACTGCCATCATCGAGTCCATCCTCACCTCCTCCATCACCGTCTGGTACGCTGTTGCCACTGCCAAGGACAAGAGCAGACTGCAGCGTATCATACGTGCCACTAAGAAGGTGATAAGCTGCAACCTGCCATCCCTTGAGGGCCTGCACACGGCAAGGTCTCTAAAACGGGTGAAGCAGATTGCGGCCGACTCCTCCCACCCTGGACATTCTGTGCTTCAGCTGCTCCCTTCTGGCAGGAAGCTGCGGTCCATCAGGACCAAAACCTCTCGCCACAAGAATAGCTTCTACCCCTCTGCTATTGCCCTCTTCAACAGGGCCAAGGACTCAGTTTGAGACATCCACCAACACCCCACACCCCCCCCCCCCCTCCAGAATCCCACTGCACTCTGCCACTTTAGCACACAACACTTTAAACTTTATAAACGTACTACTGTGAATTTTGCACCACTGTTTACACTACTGTGTATATACCCCCCACGTACTATATATACCCATTCCACTCTGTACCTTTGTTATTTGTACTTCCATGTTACCTGTATCATTTGTACTATTGTATCATTTGTATTATTTGTATCATTTGTATTATTTGTTTATATGTATCATATCTGTAGTGTATTTTACATTGTATTTATTTTTTATTTTATTAGTATGCCACATATATGTTCTATGTTTGCTCATTCCTGCCAAAGTGAATTCTATGTTTTGTTAATCTTGCATAGCGAATAAACCCCCATTCTGATTCTATTCTGATTTGCTATTAATTTTAGCTATTCTCCTACCTTCCAAATTACTTTTTCCAAATCACAATTTAGATGTTGGCAGTCTTGTTCTTTGGTCTTCTATTTGTGTTATGTCCTTGGTTAATCCAGTTCATCCAATTTCTTTGATTTACTAGGTTACTCTTCTTTTTTGATAGTGGGTCAGTTAATTAGATTAGATTAGATTAGATTCAACTTTATTGTCATTACACAGGTACAAGTCCAGGGCAACGAAATACAGTTAGCATCCAACCAGAAGTGCAAAACAGTTATTAACAACAGAATATAATAATATGGATATACTCAGAATATACATATTATGAACAGTATAGACAGAATATACAGGGTATGTACAGATTCAATCCGGGTATGTACAGATACAAATTATACAAGCAGAAATTACCGGGTAGCATGTATGTACAGGTAGTGCAAATGATGCGATTGAGCAAAAGAACAGATGTGCAAAGTGAACAAATGTGAACAAAATGTGCAGGTGGTGCAGTAACAGATGTGCAAAATGGACAGATAGTGCAAATAACAATTCACATATGCAAGTGGTGCAAATGTACAAACAGAATGTGCAAATATAGGAAGGGGGGGGGTTCTATGGGGGGGCGGGGGTTATATAGGGGGGCGGGGGTGTAGTGGAGTTCAGGAGTGACACAGTTCTGGGGAAGAAGCTGTTCCTCAGTCTGCTGGTTCTAGACCGGAGACTCCTGAGGCGCCTGCTGGAGGGCAGGGGGGCAAACAGTTTATGGGCGGGGTGTGAGGAATCTCTACGGATGCTGTGAGCTCTACGTAGGCAGCGCTTCCTCTGGATGTCCTCAATGGTCGGAAGAGTAGTCCCAGTGATGCGTTGGGCAGTTTTCACCACCCGCTGCAGTGCCTTGCGCTCAGCGACTGTGCAGTTCCCGTACCACACTGTAACACAGTTTGTTAGGATGCACTCGATCGCGCAGCGGTAGAAGTTCACCATGACAGCTGAGGACAGGTGGTGTTTCCTCAGTGTTCTCAAGAAAAAGAGACGCTGGTGAGCCTTCTTGATCAGGCTGGAGGTGTTGGTAATCCAGGACAGGTCATCCGAGATGTGGATCCCCAGGAACTTATAGCTGGAGACGCGCTCAACGGCCATCCCGTTGATTTGAATGGGGTCCTGCGTGTCTCCCCTCTTCCTCCTGAAGTCCACGATAAGCTCCTTGGTCTTTGTGGCGTTGAGGAGCAGGTTATTGTCACCACACCACATGGCCAGGTGCTGCACTTCCTCTCTGTAGGCTGTCTCATCGTTGTTGGTGATGAGGCCGATCACCGTGGTGTCGTCAGCAAACTTGATGATGGAGTTAGATCCATACATTGGCTTGCAGTCGTGGGTGAAGAGGGAGTAGAGGAACGGGCTGAGCACGCATCCCTGTGGTACACCTGTGTTTAGTGTGATGGTGGTGGAGCAGGAGTGGGCTGACCAAACATGCTGTGGTCGGTTGGTCAGAAAGTCCATAATCCAGTGGCAGAGGGAGGTGTTGATGCCCAGCTCTCCAAGTTTGGTGATCAGCTTGGAGGGGATGACGGTGTTGAAAGCAGAGCTGAAGTCTACAAACAACATACGGGCATAAGTGTTATTATTGTCCAGGTGTGTCAGCACAGAGTGCAGCGCTGAGGAAACTGCATCATCTGTGCTCCTATTGCTGCGGTAGGCAAACTGGTGAGGGTCAAGTGTGGGTGGAAGGTTGGTCTTCAGGTGTGCCAGGACCAGTCGCTCGAAGCACTTCATGACGATGGGTGTCAGTGCCACAGGGCGATAGTCATTCAGGCACGACGGGCTGGAGTTCTTTGGCACCGGAACGATGGAGGTGGATTTGAAGCATGCCGGCACAGCTGCTTGAGCAAGGGACAGGTTGAAAATGTCCGTAAAAACTCCTGCAAGCTGCTCAGCGCATGCTCTGAGCACGCGACCAGGGATGCCGTCTGGGCCAGCAGCCTTGCGCGCGTTGATCCGGCTCAGTGCGGTGAGGACGTCTGTTGGGTTGAGTGTTAGGGGTTGGTGGTCTGTAGATGGAGTGATTGGGGTGGCAGTCTCTGTGTTGTTCCTGTCAAACCGAGCGTAGAAGTTGTTCAGCTCGTTCAGGAAGGAGACGTCTGTGGGTGCTGGGGTGGTGGTGTTCGACTTGAAGTCACTGATGATCCGGATGCCCTGCCACATGCGCCGGGGGTCGGAGTTGTCGAAGTGCTCCTCGATCCTCAGCTTGTAGCAGTGTTTGGCCTTTTTGATGCCCCTCTTCAAGTCAGCCCTAGATGCACTGTAGGCCTGTTCGTCACCTGATCTGAAAGCGGCCTTGCGAGCCTTCAGCAGGAGCCGAACCTCCTTGTTCATCCATGGCTTTTGATTAGGGTACGTGGTAATCCGTTTCTGTGTTGTGACGCTGTCAATGGTGTTGTTGATATAGTCCAGTACAGAGGAGGTGAAGGTGTCAATGTCCGTGTGAGAGCCACAGGTAGCCTGCGAAGCAAACAGACTCCAGTCCGTGTGTTGGAATCTGTCCTGGAGTACAGAATGTACTGAAATCGAAAAGTTAGCCTCCCTTTTTAAACTTAATATTGTGGTTGGTAGGTAAATCCGGTATTTCTGCCAGGTTGCTCACCTTTGTGAGGTTTTGTTGATGATTAATGCCCCACCCTTCTACCTTCTCTCTCTCTCTCCCAACCTTTTACCTTCTCTCTCTCCTTCACCCTCCTACCATCTCTCTCTCCCAACCTCTTACTATCTCTCTCCTCCACCCTCCTACCTTCTCTCTCTCTCTCCCCACCCTCTTACGTTCTCTCAGCCTCTCATCCATCTCTCTCCCACCCTACCTCTCCCTCCCTCCCTCCTTCCCCCTTTATATCCATTACTCTCTCCCACTCTACCTCTCCCTCTCTCTACCTTCCTTCCTGCCTTCCCCCTCTCCCTCTCTCCCACTCACTCCCTCCCCTCTCTCCATCTCCCTCCTTCACACTCTCTGTCTCTCCCATCCCCCTCCCTCCCTATATCCTTCTATTTCTCCTATCCTACCTCTCCCTCCCCCTCTCTCCCTCCCCCTCTCCCTCCCCCTCTCCCTCCCCCTCTCCCTCCCTCCCTCCCTCCCTCTACCACCCACTCTCTCCCTCTATCGTCTTCCCTCCGTCCATCTCTCTTCTCCCCTCCACCTCTCTCCTTTCTCCTCTTCACCTAGGGGGAGGAAGTGGGCCCCCCTCTCTCTCCCTCCCCTCTCTCTCTCTCTCTCTCTCTCTCTCTCTCCCCCTCCCTTTCCCTCACTCTCTCTCTCCCTCCCCCTCACTTTCTTTCTACCCATATCCCTCCCTCTCCCTACCGTCCTCTCCCTCCCCCTCTATCTCACCCTCCCCCTCTATCCACCCACCCCTTACTCCTTCCCCATCTCACCCCTGCTTTACCTCATCTAGTTAATGACGTGCTTTACCTCGTCCAGTTGATGACGTGCTTTACCTCGTCTAGTTAACAACGTGCTTTAACAGTGAATTCTGTCCATTGAACACAACGTGACCCCCGCTGTAAACAGCTGTGATGCTGCTGGGTCTATATCATCCAGTCTCTGGTCTACAGTAGGCAGCCTATATGCAGTCAAGCCCAGAATGATCCCACTCCTTCCCAGCAGATGGCGCTCAGGTTAGAAGAAGCCGCTGAACTGATCACCGGAAGCTTGACTTGTTCATAAACCACTCTAAGCCAGGCAGCTATAGGCCTATAGCGTTAACTTGTAACCTGTGCAAGTTGATGGAGCGCATGATAACTGCAAGGCTGTCTTTTGAGCTAGGTTAGACTTGAGAATGTTGTCAGGAAAGCTCAGGCAAATAAAGAATCTGTGTTGGCTGTGTTCTTTGACATCGAAAAGGCATATGACATGTTGTGGAGAGAGGGTCTGTTAATCAAGCTACACAGACTGGGGCTTGGTGCCAGAATTTTTAATTCGATCAGGGATTTCCTGTGTGGCAGAAGAATCCAGGTACGAGTTGGTTCTACGTTGTCTAGCCAGTATACAGTAGACAATGGAATACCGCAAGGCAGTGCAATTAGTCCTTTGCTGTTCATCATTATGATTAATGATGTTTTTACTTCAGTCCCTGGTGGGATTGGCAGGTCACTTTTTGCAGGAGATGGTGCACTGTGGAGCAGAGGAAGGAACATTGGCCATCTAGTGTGTAAAGTGCAAGATGCGATAAATGATGTGGTGGAGTAGGGATTTGATTGGGGTTTCCGGTTTTCAGTGGAAAAGACAAAAAGTATGTTCTTTACCAACTGGAAAGTGAGTGAGGATTTAAAGTTGACGCTTTATGGTGAGGAAATTGAGAGAGTAGGTTCTTTCAGGTTCTTGGGGGTTGTATTTGATGCACACCTGACGTGGAAGGCTCACATCGATAAGATTGATAAGAAATGTAAAAACGTGATTAATGTTATGAGATGTGTCGCTGGAAGAGAGTGGGGAGCTAGTTGCCCAGCACTAAAGTGGGTGTATGTGGCATTAATAAAATCTGTTTTTGATTATGGGTCTGGGTTAGGGATTATGGGTCTGTCTTAAAACGTTTGGATGTGTTACGGGCTCAGGCCCTGAGAGTTTGCCGTGGAGCTTTTAAAACGTCCCCAATAAATGCTTTGCAGATGGAGATGGGAGAAATGCCTCTGGCTTTGAGGAGGATGCAAATGGCTGTTAACCATTGGGTCCATCTCAGTTGCCATGATGAGTCGCACCCTAGTAAGGAAATTCTGCTAGATTGCTGGGAGTATGGGAAAAGCCAGAGGGGGCACTTTGGTAAGGTGGGAAACCAGTTAGCTAAAGATGTTCAAGTGTTTGACCTGCGATTCTGTCCTATTGTGTTCCCTGCAGTACATTCCTGGTCACTTGTATCACCAGATATTGACTGGTACCTGCTGGACCTAAAGAGAGAGAGAAAAGGGAAAGTAGATCTCGTGGCAGCATTTAATTTCCATGTTCAGCATGAGTATTCTGATTTCACCCACGTATTCACTGATGGAGCAAAAAACCCGTAATCAGGTGTGACAGGCTTTGGGGTAGCTGTCCCTGCAAAGAATATTGGCATAAATAGAAGGACCTCAGATGCTTTGGCAGTGTACACTATTGAGATGGTGGCACTGTTGGTTGCATTAAAATGGGCAGAGGTCGCAAAAGTGAAGCAGGTGCTGTTATGTTCTGATTCTGCATCAGTTCTAACAAGTATTCAATTATTTCGGTCAAAGACGAGGGAAGATATAATGTTATGACTGTGACTAGGTTGTGTCAGTGTGGAAGTCAAGTGCGATTTATTTGGGTACCAGCCCATAATGGTATTGGTGGGAACGAAAAAGTGGACAGACTGGCAAAGGAAGCGTTAAATAAAAGGAACATTGAGATGAGCATTAAAAGCAACAAGTGTGAGGCTAAGAGTTTGATTTGGCAGAAAATGATTAAGGAATGGCAGAGGCAGTGGGATGACGAGTCTAAAGGAAGGCATCTTCATTCAATTTCAAAAGAGGTGACAGGAGCATGCAGTGTGTGGGGGAGGCATAGGAGGGAAGAAGTCATTTTTTCGCGACTCTGGATTGGACACTGTGCTTTAAACAAGACACTGCGTATTATAGGGAAGCATGGGACAGCGAGGTGTGACGTGTGTGAGGAGGAGGAGGAGGAGGAGGAGACGGTGGAGCATGTGCTGCTGAAGTGTAGGGGCTTCCTTTAGACTTCCTTTAGTGTAGGGGCTTCCTTTAGACTCGTATGATGTGGAAAGGGACACCTTGAAAGGGAGGCTTAAGGAACTGGGGGTTGGAGAGTTCACTATAAGTAAAGAGGGTTTTGAGTTGCAGGGGCAAAGTTCAAGCAGGAGCAGTTGTGGGATTAAAAGACACTGGTGTTTATTACAGAGTGTAATTTTTTGAGTCTTATCCATACTCCGGAACAGTAGGTGGCGGTAATGCTTCTTTAGTTTGTTGCCAACCGCCGTAAAACTAAAAGAAGAATAACCAGAGAGAAGACGCTAACTTGATACAGTTTCGAGTTTCTCAACGCCAAAATGTCCAAACTAGAGGTGTTCAGAGATTTGATAAATCAGCAGTTAACAGCAGCAGCTTTGGAGATATTCTCGGCCGTAGAAAGATCGTTTGTCGAGTTTGAAGAGGAGATTTCTCGTTCAAAGGAGGAGCGCGCGCGACTGCAACGATTGTTGGACATGGTTATTAAACCAGAAATCAAGATTCACCGAGCAGGTTTGATATAATAACTACAGTTGATGACAAAATGCGCTGTTTAATTTCTTATATCTTATGTTTATATTTGATGTTGCACAGTTAGACCCAGATGTCTAGACCCAATGTGGGTCGTAGATAAAGTCAGAATGTACTGATCCATGTCTTTAGTGAATGGATGATAGAGTTGTGTTATGTATTGACCAGAGCGATAGATATTCAGAGTAGGGAGGACAAAACAAAGGACAAAACTGTAAAAGTTTTTAAAGGTTTTTAATTTTTAACTCGAAGCTACTTCCGTTAATCAGCTGTTTGTGGAAAAGAGGCTAGTTTAACGACAGCGACTTTGGATGTAGTTCACTTACACATTTCAGTTAGTCACTAAGTCAGGCAGTACAAGATAGATCTGTATAAAGCTCTTGTTTGTTAAATATCTAGTCTTAAATACGATGGTAACACATCACATTAACAGTTATAAAACGCTCGCCACGCCAAACATTGTCTTTTTTGTCAGGCGTCCCTGGAGCTCAAAAGTCGGAATTCCGTTGTAGAGCGGTCTTAAATTAAAATATCTCAAAAATCACAACTGGAAAACGTTAGCTGTTTTCACAGTCATGTAGAAGAGACTTTCCTGAACAGATTGATATCAAGTTAAGGTTGTGGAATTGAAGTTTAGGTTATTTGCCAACGATGTAAAGACGACTCGGTTAATTCCAGACGTCTTACACTGTTAAAACCCCAATGCCACATAAGGGACGGTATTCAGACAGAGATTGGCTACAATTTGAGTGAAAGTTCGTGTCATTAATTGTAAAACTGATCTGGGAATATTAAATCAAATAGTGGGAGTGCGAGTCTGTCTGTGAGTACTGAGTAGCTTCCTAAACACCTATGGCGTTCCACGTTTGAGCTTGTACCTGCAGTGACGGGAGCGATAGTAAACACTTGAATATTCTATTCATATCATTATGCTATTGAAACATAATACATAACATACACATATAATAATGACACGACACGACTGTTTCAAGAACAACATCAAGTATTTAATATGTACATTTAATAAGAAACCTAACTCATTTTTCAGAGGGATTCGAAAAAACAGTTAACCCATTTAAGTCAATATGGGATACTGGAAAATTATTCCCTGATCCCTGTAAAAAAGGCGATCGAGCAAGCTCCTGGAAAATGTGTAGCTAATTGAAGGCAGGTCTGAAAAAGTCAGAAGAATAAGTGCACATCAAATACAAACATATTCATGAAAGCTTTCTTTACTTTACAACCTCACTGCAAACTGGGTGTGCTGCTGTTTCATTTCTGAAATTAGAAAGAAGTGTTAGGGACAGACTAGTTATGATTGTTCTGCAAATGCCCTTTTCTGCTATGTCATGTAAACTGAACTATATGTACAATGTGCCAGTGCCCTGCTCTATACTGTGGGCTTTTGAATCCCGCTCAACATTCTCGCTTTTACAACCTATGTAAATCTGACTTCATGATTTAAATAGTCATCTAAAAGAGGACATTCATAAACCCCCTCCTCTTCGTCCTCACCCTCATACTCTACAACAATTAAGATCATATCCTCCTGTCACCCACTTGTGCCCCTCTCCCACCATGTACTGGGGTCAGTGTAGCTGTGGTAAATTGTAGCATGTTCCCGCCATTTTATGAACTGGCCAATAGTAGGTAGTTATTCATCCCTTTAAAAAAATGTAAGTGCATCTGTCTTCAGACTTCACTTACCAACGTCATTTTTGGCACGGTCAGTAATCAATCCGGCAACCTTCTGATTACTTGCCAGATCCGCTAACCGCTCAGCCACTTGCACTTGAGTTTGAATCTCCATTCAGCCAAACATTATTTAATTAATCTCTCTTGTTGTCCAACACTTCATCTTCTACAATGTACATTGGTATAATAAACTGCCATTAATAGGTCTGTCAATCTAGGTTGCAGAATATTGAAGCTGGCCACATGTAACTGTTGTCTTTCCTCATCTTCCCCCCAGATGTGCAGCAGCTCTCTCTTCTGGAGCCTCCACAGATTAAAGAGGAAGAGGAGCTGTGGACCAGTCAGGAGGAAGAGCAGCTCCAAGGACTGCAGTCTGGAACTACAGACTCCACATTCACTTCTACCAGTGTGAAACAGGACTGGGATCAGGAGGGCTTTTCTGAATGGTCACATGTTGACCAGACTGTTAAAGTGGACGACAGAGAAGGAGACTCTCTACCCAGCAACACAACTGAGGAGCAACTGAAAGCAGAGTCTGATGGACAAGACTGTGCAGCACCAGAACCAAACAGTGACTCTCAGCCCCTCTCTGCTGGAGCTCCAGACTGTCCTACAGCTCAGAGTTTGGAGGGACATGGAGGAGAGCTGCTGTTTCAGATCAGAAACAATGAGGCTCTAACAAGGGAAAACGTCCCACAGCAACGTCACAAAGGGGAAAAAAACCATCACTGTCAACAATGTAACAAACTGTTTTCTCAGAAGAGTAAACTGGTTAGACATATGATGACACACACGGGAGAGAGACCGTATGAATGTCAAATATGTAACAAACATTTTTCTCGTAGGGGTGAACTGGTTATTCATATGAGGACACACACTGGAGAGAAACCATATGAATGTCACAGATGTAACAAACAGTTTGCTCAGAAGGGTACTCTGGTTGAACACATGAGGACACACACAGGAGAGAAACCATACAAATGTCAAAGATGTAACAGACAGTTTGCTAAGAAAAGTAATATGCTCACACACATGAAAACGCACTCAGGAGAGAAACTTTTTCAATGTCAGGAATGTAACAAAAGATTCATTCAGAAACGGTTTTTGGTTCGACACATGAGGACACACAGAAGATAAACCCACTGTCAGGAATGTAGAAAACTAAGGGCTGTATGTGATTTACTGTATAAACACATGAATAAACTCAGGTGAAAAATTGCATGTGTCAACAATGTTGTTGATCAGAGAAAACAAGTTCAATATACATCCAGAACCCTGGTTTCATGATAAACAAGTTGGGTGACATTAAAATTAGGCAAACTCTGGGTTTTCTGTTCCAGAAATAGAGAGAATGAAAACTGGGTCAGTATCCATGGTAACTGAGTCTGTGTGTGACCTAACCTTCTGGCTAGTTGGTTTTCCATGACAAACTGCATTTCTGCCTGTCCTCTCCCACTATGTGAGCCTGTGTTAGAACCATTATAGTAATCCCATATTTGCAGTTACAACTTTCATATAATTGATACGATTGTTAGCTTGTGTATGTGCTTTTGAAGTTCGTGTTGCAGAGAGAGAATTATCTGGGAGATACAGTTGTGGTCAAAAGTTTACATACACTAGTGAAGATCATGTATGCCATGGCAATATAGGGTTTTCAATAAACTCTACAACTCTTATTTTTCTGTGATGGAATGATAAGGAGCACATATTTCTTTGTCACAGAAAACATTCATGAAAAATGGTCCTTTTACGAATTTATTATGGGTCTTTTGAAAATGTGTCAAAATCTTCTGGGTCAAAAATATACATACAGCACCTTGAATTACCAATTTGGTGATGTAGAAAAAGTTGTTTCAATCCAATTTGCTTTTTGGCATGGCCTCCTAACTTCTTACGAGTGATTATGATTGACTCCAGCTGGTGACTTCTTTCAGTCCATGTAAATAGGGCTTGTTTGACACATTCACTAGACTCAGCCAGAAATACTACAATGGGAAAGTCTAAGGAGCTCAGCACGGATCTGAAAAAGCGCATCATTGACTTGAACAAGTCAGGAAAGTCCCTTGGAGCCATTTCAAAGCAGTTGCAGGTCCCAAGATCAACTGTGCAAACAATTGTTTGTAAGTATAAAGTGCATGGCACAGTTGTATCATTGCCACGATCAGGAAGAAAACGCAAGCTATCACTTGCTGCTGAGAGAAAATTGGTCAGGTTGGTCAAGAGTCAACCAAGAACCACCAAAAAGCAAGTCTGCAATGAGTTGGAGGCTGCTGGAACACATGTGTCAGTGTCCACAGTCAAGCGTGTTCTACATCGCCATGGGCTGAGAGGCTGCCGTGCAAGAAGGAAGCCATTACTCCAGAAGCGGCACCTTACGGCTCGACTGAAGTTTGCTGCTGATCACATGGACAAAGACAAGGCCTTCTGGAGGAAAGTTCTGTGGTCAGACGAAACTAAAATTGAGCTTTTTGGCCACAATGACCAGAAATATGTTTGGAGGAGAAAAGGTGAGGCCTTTCACCCCAAGAACACCATACCTACCGTCAAACATGGTGGTGGTAGTATTATGCTGTGGGCCTGTTTTGCTGGCAGTGGAACTGGTGCTTTACAGAAAGTAAATGGAATAATGAAGAAGGAAGACTACCTCCAAATTCTGCAGGAAAACCTAAAATCATCAGCCAGAAAGTTGGGTCTTGGACGTAGTTGGGTGTTCCAACAGGACAATGACCCCAAACATACATCAAAAGTGGTGAAGGAATGGCTAAATCAAGCTAGAATTAAGGTCTTAGAGTGGCCTTCCCAAAGTCCTGACTTAAACCCCATAGAGAATATGTGGACTGTGCTGAAGAGACAAGTCCGACTCAGAAAACCAACAAATTTAGTTGAACTGCACCGATTCTGTCAGGAGGAGTGGTCAAAGATTCAACCAGAAGCTTGCCAGAAGCTTGTGGATGTCTACCGAAAGCGCCTAATTGAGGTGAAAATGGCCAAGGGACATTTAACCAAATATTAACATTGCTGTATGTATATTTTTGACCCAGCAGATTTTGTCACATTTTCAAAAGACCCATAATAAATTCATAAAAGAAAAAATTGTCATGAATGTTTTTTGTGACAAAGAAATATGTGCTCCTTATCATTCCATCACAGAAAAATAAGAGTTGTAGAGTTTATTGAAAACCCTATATTGCCATGGCATACATGATCTTCACTAGTGTATGTAAACTTTTGACCACAACTGTATCTGCAGGATGTTGATGATCTGCAGGAAGGGGGTTGTGTCCTGACACCCTGGGCCCAACACAAACAAGCCATAAAACAAGCTTGTTTTAATTGATGGACTGTGGCAGTGTTTTTCCACACCTTTACCAGTTGCTGACCTATGTAAACAATCTAATCTTTTCTAATAAAAGGAGGACAGAGAGAGATTGGGCTTTGGGAGAACAGAGTGAGATGCCAATAAGAGCATCTCTGTCTTTGTTCTCTCCAAGTGTGTTGTCTCTCGTATGTGAAATTAATATTATGTTTTTGTCCTTTGTCTTTCTCCTTCTGTGATCTAGATTTAGATTTGAACCCAACAGCCTGCTACAGTTGGCAGGCATGGGATGTCCTTTCCTGGTTCAGCCGACAAGTCTCAAACTATTTTAATTAGTCATTTAGCCAATACTGTTATCCAGAGCGACTTACAGCAAGTACAGGGATATTCCCCCAAAGCCAAGGAGGGAGAAGTGCCCAGGGACACAATGTCATGTTGTCTTAACCGGGAATCCAACTGACAACCTTCTGATCACTAGTCCTACACGCTGACCACTCAGCCAACTGACTCACAAACAAAATGTAATTCACTACGCTGTGAGAAGGGTATAAGATTGAGTTTCGATGTGATTTAATTCCCTGATGAATATCTTTATCTTTTTAGTTACCGGTACATTACCTTGTTCACTCAGAACTGACTAAATACTTCTTGACACAGAAATAGGCAAATCCTTGAAATCAGAATCTATTTTAATAGCTATGCAAGATTTACAAACATAGAATTCACTATGGCAGAAAGGAGCAAACATAGAACATATATGTGACATAATAATAAAACAGGATACAAAAATATAATGTAAAGTACAATACAAATTAGATACAAATAACATAAAAGTACAAATAACATAAGTACAAAAGATGAGGGGGGGGGGTTGAATATAACTATAATGAGAGAGTGCAGAGAGAAGGATGGGTATATATAGTACGGGGGTGGGGGCGGTGTATATACACAGTAGCGAAAACAGTGGTGCAAAATCACAGTGGTAAGTTTTTAAGGTGGTGTGTGCTAAAGATGCAGAGTGAAGTGGGGTTCTGGATGGGGGTGTGGGGGTGTTGGTGGATGTGGCAATGTCATACTGGGTCCTTGGACCTGTTCAGATTCAGATTCAGATTACTTTATTGATCCCGAGGGAAACTCCTTTGTATCAACAGCACACAGTCTCGCAAAGCACACAAGGGTAAGGGTGTGAGGTAAAAGATTAGAAAGTGTACACAGGGATAGGGGGTGGGGTCAATAACAATAAGTAAAAAATGGTGGGTGAGCTGAATCCTCCCAGGTAGCATAATGATTATGTACAGAAGCTATACATTTACAATTATACAGTATTGGTCTTGTATAATATACAGTATTATATTAGAATGTACATGATTTAAGTTGAAGAGGGCAATGGCAGAAGGGTAGAAGCTTCGATAAATGACTAAATGCAAAATTATTCAATGTAAAGAGGGCCTGTTCTTTTGTGTATAATATGATGCTAAATAATCTCTGATGCCTTTTGTTGCCATCATGACATCCCTTTGACCTCTTTGTCTCTCTGTCTCCTTCTCTCTGTCTCTTTCTCTCTCTCGCTGTCTCCTTCTCTCTCTCTCTCTCTCTTTCTCTCTCTCTCTCTCTGTCTCTTTCTCTCTCTCGCTGTCTCCTTCTCTCTCTCTCTCTCTCTCTCTTTCTCTCTCTCTCTCTCTCTCTCTCTCTCTCTCTCTCTCTCCCTCTGTCTGTCGCCCTCTCTCTGTCGCCCTGTCTCTCTCTATGTTTTCATATGATGTCATCAGATAAGGACCTAGATGGAACCTTCCAGTGGGTAGACAAGACCCCTATTACGATACCCCAGGAACACAGCAAACCTCTGGGACTGTCAGGTCTTTCTCTTCACAGGTACGCAACAGGATTAGTTAGTGGTTGGTTATTATGGTGTACGTTTTTTTGTGTTTGATAATTACAGTTTGTAACTGTTTGAATTAACAACACAATTTCATTTCATTCAAACATGACGAGTAAAGAGTAGGAAAGTTAAGCGCTACGATATTTCCCTGGTTTTCAGGAAATTACGAGGGAAAATGGGAAACAACCAACTGCTTGAAGAACCTGGGTTACATTTGTAAATGACGGGCGGTCAGAATGGGAAACCCACTTCACCAGGTTTGGGACAGACCCAACATTTCACTTAGGAGTATCGATATAAGAATGTGGATATTCCTAGATGGATTTCCGTTGTTGAAGACTAAATTAAAAAACTTACATCAGGAAAAGCATGTGGTCCTGACGATATCAGAAGAGAAATGCTTAAAAGCAGCACTCCTGAGCTGCAACAGGCCCTGCTCAAGTTGTTTAACCTGGTCCTTGAAGCAGGCTGCTTTCCTGAGATCTGGAGCCAAGGGCTTATTTGCTCAATATTTGACAGTGGAGACAAATTAGACCCAAATAACCCACAGAGGCATCTGTGTGAATAGTAACATAGGAAAGGTCTTCTGCAGCATTATAATGCCTGAATGCTGGCCTTCCTCACAGAACACAATGTCCTGAGCAAAGGACAAATTGGCTTCCTACCAAATCATTGAACTACCGATCATGTTTACACCCTACACACACTAATAGACCAACATATCTACCAAAACAAACAAAAAAAGATTTTTGCAAGCTTTATTGATTTTAATAAAGCATTTGACTCAATCTGGCAAGAGGGACTATATTACCAAATTCTCCAAAGTGGCATAGGGGGTAAAGTCTATGACCTAATCAAATCTATATCAATAATATGTGCGGGGTAAAAATTTACAACAAAAGAACTGACTTCTTCAATCAAGGGCAAGGTGTTCGCCAGGGATGTAACCTATCACCAACTCAATTAGATATATACATTAATGAGCTAGCAGGGTTGTTAGAACAATCTGCAAAACCTGGCCTCATTCTAAACAATAAAGAAGTCAAATTCCTCCTCTACGCGGATGACCTAGTGTTGCTGTCACCTACAGAGCAAGGTTTACAGCAGCATCTAGACCTGCTACAGAATTACTGTCTGTCACACTCTGCTCCAGCCATGGACTCAGTACTTTTCCACTGCCCTGCTCTCACCACTCTCAGTCACTGAACACACACCTGCCCTCACTCACTAATCACACACCTGCTCTCACTCACCAATCAGCTCACCCAACCAGTATATATTCTCCAGTCTCACACACACTCAGTGTCAGTTCGTCTGTGAAGCAACACCGTTCCTGCTTGCCGACTATTGTGTAGACTGATCCCTGTTTCTGAACCTTGCCTGACCTGACAACGAATTCTCTCCTGCCCCGGATCTTGACCTGTCTTCGTCCAGCGATTCTCCAACTACGTCTTACTCCCGGACTCCACGGATCCTCCAGCCCTCCTGATCGTGCTCTACTCCTGGGGAAACCCACACTCATAACCTGGAACCCCTGGAACTCCCTGGATCCCCCTGGAACCCCGGTAACCCCTGACACACCCCGAACCCAGAACCCCGAACCCAGAACTCTGAACCCAGAACTTCTCCTGGAACCCCGGTAACCCCTGACACACCCTGAACCCAGAACCCTGAACCCAGAACCCCGAACCCTGAACCCAGAACTTCCCCTGGAACCCCTGGAACCCCGGTAACCCCTGACACACCCCGAACCCAGAACCCCGAACCCAGAACTCTGAACCCAGAACTTCCCCTGGAACCCCTGGAACCCCGGTAACCCCTGACACACCCCGAACCCAGAACTCTGAACCCAGAACTCTTCTCCCCTCCCCTTTTCCCTTCAATAAAGGAACACTTGGTGTTTGTGACTCGCATTTGGTTGTCCTGCCTCGTACCTGACAGAACGAACTGACCATCATGCAACCAGCGCACGAACCCAATGCCATGAACCGCCTTGAACGTGCTGAGGGAGAAGTCACCCGATTGGCAGGCGACATCGCGTCCTTGATCCAGCTAGGCCAACAGCAACAACAGCAACTCCAGCAACAACAACAGCAGCTGGCCCAGGTGATAGAGAGACTCACAAGCCTGACAACCCCGTCTTCTTCGCCCCAACCAGAACCCAATGCTGCACCACCCGATGCTCCAGCTCCAGTTGAAACATCCCCTTCTCCAAATGCTCCAGAACCCAAGATCGGGAACCCTGAACGATTTGATGGCGACCCAAAACAGGTGCGAGCATTCCTGACAAGCTGTAGGGTCCAATTCTCACTGCAACCCCGGACCTTTGCAACAGAGGGAGCTAGAGTTGGATATGTAGTCACCCACCTGACCGGTCGAGCTCGGCTCTGGGGAGCAGCTGAGTTTGAGAGGAGGACCCCAGCCTGTGCCACTTTCGAAGCGTTTGCTGCTGAGATGACTAAGGTGTTTGACCTGGGCTCTTCGAGTTCTGAAGCATCCCGTGAGCTCCTGACCATGCGTCAAGGCAACCGAACCGTGGCAGACTACTCAATCGATTTCAGAACCCAGGTGAACCGCAGCCCTTGGAACATGGCAGCTGTGGTGGATGCCTTCTATCAGAGCTTGGCGGATTACATCAAGGATGAGCTTGTCTCCCACGATCTTCCCAGCACCCTGGATGCCGCCATTGACCTCGCAGCCCGCATTGACCGCCGGATTCTGACCCGAAGGCGAGAGAGAGGACGCCAGAACCAGTCAGCCACCCGTGGTCGCAGCACTCCTTCTGCCTTCCTGCCTTCCACAGTCACTCCTCAGGCTAGCCAGCCCGAGCCCATGGAGATAGGCCGAGCCACCCTCACTCCTGGAGAGCGTCAGCGGCGCTTCACTTCCAACCTGTGCCTATACTGCGGAGGTGAGAACCACAGAGTTGCCTCCTGCCCAGCAAAAGCCAGAGCTCATCAGGTGTAGGGGAGATCCGGGTGAGCTCAACATGTCTCCAGCCTCCCCCCATTCGTAAGCCCATGCTCCAGCTTCGCCTCCTGCTAACCAACACTACCCATACACTGTCCGCCCTTGTCGATTCCGGAGCAGAGGCCAACATCATGGATACAGAACTTGCCCGGCAACTGGGCGTGGGACGCCACCACTTATCCCCACCTGTTCCCGCACGTGCCCTGGACGGACACCCACTCGGCATGGTGACCCACGTTTCTGCCCCTGTAACCATGCTTCTGTCTGGAAATCACCGGGAGTCCATCCAGTTCTACCTTCTACATTCACCAGGTCAACCTCTCATTCTGGGCTATCCTTGGCTGCGCCAACACAACCCCCAACTCGACTGGGAGACTGGAGTGATACGAGAATGGGGAAGGAGATGCCACCAGACTTGCTTGAAGGATGCTGTCTTGCCCACCAACCCCAAGCCTGCCAGCCCTGTCCCTGACATTCCCAATGTACCTGCTTGCTATCACAGTCTCCGAGAAGTTTTCAATAAGTCCAAAGCCACCTCTCTGCCTCCTCACCGGCCATATGACTGCGCCATTGACCTTCTGCCCAGCACCGCACCACCTAAGGGCCGTCTATACTCCTTGTCAGCACCAGAGAGAATGGCAATGGATGAATACATTACTGACTCCCTAGCTGCCGGGATAATCCGCCCATCATCCTCACCTGCTGGAGCTGGATTCTTCTTTGTTGGCAAGAAGGACGGCTCACTCCGCCCATGCATAGATTACCGTGGATTGAATGACATAACTGTCAAAAACCGTTACCCCCTGCCACTCATGTCTTCTGCCTTTGAGCTCCTCCAGGGTGCCACAGTGTTCACTAAGCTGGACCTTAGGAACGCTTATCATCTGGTTCGCATGAGGGAAGGCGATGAGTGGAAGACGGCATTCAATACACCAACCGGACACTATGAGTACCTGGTCATGCCTTTCGGCCTCACTAACGCCCCCGCAGTCTTCCAAACCCTGGTGAATGACATCCTGCGAGACATGCTCAATGTTTTTGTATTTGTTTATTTAGATGACATCTTGATTTTTTCTAAAACCATGTCAGAACACATCGGTCACGTCCACCAAGTCCTGCACCGTCTCCTTGAAAACTCACTTTTTGTCAAGGCGGAGAAATGTGAGTTCCATGCCAGATCCATGTCATTCCTAGGATACATTGTGGCAGAGGGGAGCATTCAGATGGACCCTGAAAAAGTGACTGCAGTCGCATCCTGGCCTGTGCCGGAGAATCGGAAGAAGTTGCAACAGTTTTTAGGCTTCGCCAACTTTTACAGGAGATTCGTCCGAAATTACAGTGCAGTTGCATCTCCCCTAACTGCTCTCACCAGCACTAAGGTGCAGTTCAGGTGGAATCCAGCAGCCGACAAGGCATTCGAGACACTAAAGGCACGTTTCACTTCTGCCCCCATCCTCCAAATGCCTGACCCTGACCGACAGTTTGTGGTGGAAGTGGATGCATCAGATGTGGGGATCGGGGCAATACTTTCCCAGCGTGCAGCATCAGATGGCAAGCTACATCCATGTGCCTTCTTTTCTCGCAGGCTGTCCCCAGCAGAACAGAATTATGACATTGGGAACCGTGAGCTGCTGGCTGTGAAACTTGCTCTGGAGGAATGGCGTCACTGGCTTGAGGGCTCAACTGTTCCATTTCTGGTCTGGACGGATCACAAGAACCTGGAATATATCCGAACAGCCAGGAGGCTGAACTCACGTCAGTCCCGGTGGTCCCTCTTTTTCACACGGTTCAATTTCATCCTCTCTTACCGGCCTGGATCACGCAACCTCAAGCCTGATGCACTCTCCCGTATGTTCCAGAAGGCCGAAGCACCAGTAGAGGACCCCAAGCCCATTCTCCCAGACTCCTGCGTAGTTGCTGCTCTGACCTGGGGCATTGAGGAGCAGGTTAAAGCAGCTGCCCGAGATCAGCCTGGCCCCAGCACTTGTCCCGCGGACTGCCTATTCGTTCCAGGAAATCTGAGGTCTCAGGTGATCCAGTGGGGTCATAGCTCCCATCTTGCTTGCCATCCTGGTGTCTCACGCACCATTCGCCTGCTCTCCCAGCGGTTCTGGTGGCCATCCCTGAGGAGAGATGTTCAAGACTTTGTGAGGGCCTGCCACACCTGTACAAGGAACAAGACCACCAACCGTCCCCCAGCTGGTTTACTCCAACCCCTACCAGTGCCCAAGCGACCCTGGTCACATCTATCACTGGATTTTGTCACCGGACTCCCTTCATCTGACGGAAACACTGTCATTCTCACAGTCGTGGACAGATTTAGCAAAATGGCCCACTTTGTCCCCCTTCCGAAACTGCCCTCTGCCAAGGAAACAGCATTGGTAGTTCTAGATAAGATCTTCCGGATTCACGGACTACCTAAGGATGTGGTATCTGACAGGGGTCCACAGTTTGCGTCTTCCTTCTGGAAGGAGTTCTGCCGACTGCTGGGGGCTACAGCGAGTCTCACGTCGGGATTTCACCCCCAGTCTAACGGGCAATCTGAGCGGCTCAACCAGGAGCTGGAAAGGTCCCTTCGTTGCATGGTTTCGCACAGCCCTCGGATGTGGGCTCAACACCTGCTGTGGGTGGAATATGCCCACAATTCCCTCCCGAGCTCCGCCACCGGTCTGTCACCCTTCCACTGTGTCTTCGGCTATCAGCCACCCCTGTTCGAAAGTCAAGAGAAAGACGCCTCCTGTCCATCTGCGCTTGCCTGTGCTCGGCGTTGTCGCAGAATCTGGTCCCGAGCACGCACCACCCTTCTCAAGTCTGTTGCCAGTTACACCATTGGGGCCAACCGACGAAGAATCCCGGCTCCCCAGTACCAAGTGGGCCAAAGGGTGTGGCTCTCGTCTCGGGACCTGCCACTCCGTGTGGAATCACGTAAGCTGGCGCCCCGTTACATTGGCCCGTTTCCCATTCTGAAGGTGATCAACCCATCTGCTGTCCGGCTCCGACTGCCCAGGTCTATGAAGGTTCACCCAACATTCCATGTCTCCAAACTTAAGCCGGTCCATGAAAGTCCTCTGGTTCCGAATGCTGCACCGCCGCCTCCTCCTCGCCTTGTTGAGGGGGGCCCAGTCTACACCGTGCATCGCCTGCTCAAATCCCGGCGTCGAGGCAGGGGTCTCCAATACCTGGTAGATTGGGAGGGCTATGGTCCTGAGGAGCGGATGTGGGTTCCGGCTGGGAGGATTGTAGACCCCACCCTCATCTCTGACTTCCACCGTCTTCATCCTGACCAGCCTTACATCCGGAGGGGCCGACCGGTCGGTGCCCTGCCCAGCTCTGACCCAGTACCTGTTCCTGTTTTGTTGGATGACGACTCCTCTGCTGATGGCGATGACGCCATGGACACTGACAGGTCGGAGGAATTCTGACCCGCCTTCCAGTTTCCCCCTCCTCCCACCCTGGCTCGTTGATCTTTTGGGGACGTCAGGGGCCGTCCCTTGAGGGGGGGGTTCTGTCACACTCTGCTCCAGCCATGGACTCAGTACTTTTCCACTGCCCTGCTCTCACCACTCTCAGTCACTGAACACACACCTGCCCTCACTCACTAATCACACACCTGCTCTCACTCACCAATCAGCTCACCCAACCAGTATATATTCTCCAGTCTCACACACACTCAGTGTCAGTTCGTCTGTGAAGCAACACCGTTCCTGCTTGCCGACTATTGTGTAGACTGATCCCTGTTTCTGAACCTTGCCTGACCTGACAACGAATTCTCTCCTGCCCCGGATCTTGACCTGTCTTCGTCCAGCGATTCTCCAACTACGTCTTACTCCCGGACTCCACGGATCCTCCAGCCCTCCTGATCGTGCTCTACTCCTGGGGAAACCCACACTCATAACCTGGAACCCCTGGAACTCCCTGGATCCCCCTGGAACCCCGGTAACCCCTGACACACCCCGAACCCAGAACTCTGAACCCAGAACTTCTCCTGGAACCCCGGTAACCCCTGACACACCCTGAACCCAGAACCCTGAACCCAGAACCCCGAACCCTGAACCCAGAACTTCCCCTGGAACCCCTGGAACCCCGGTAACCCCTGACACACCCCGAACCCAGAACCCCGAACCCAGAACTCTGAACCCAGAACTTCCCCTGGAACCCCTGGAACCCCGGTAACCCCTGACACACCCCGAACCCAGAACTCTGAACCCAGAACTCTTCTCCCCTCCCCTTTTCCCTTCAATAAAGGAACACTTGGTGTTTGTGACTCGCATTTGGTTGTCCTGCCTCGTACCTGACACTGTCAAAATTCGGCTCTAACAATAAACCATAAAAAATGTAAAATAAGGATCTTCCAGAAAAAGGCCAGACCCCAGGAAAGCAGACACATATTCACTGTAGGAAACATCACACTGGAGCACACCCTGTCCTATGACTACCTGGGGATCAAAATCAGTGCATCTGGAACATTCGGACTGGCAGTGAATGTACTGAAGAAAAAGGCGTGTAGAACATGTTTTGCAATTAGAAAACAATTCCATAAAATAAACATACCGATCAGAATGTGGACTCAAATATTTGATAGCATAATAGCACCAATAGCACTATATGGAAGTGAAGTATGGGGTCCACCCAGTCAACATGACTACACTAGATGGGACAAGCATCCAATAGAAACCCTGCATGCAGAATTCTGTAGAATTATACTGAACATACAAAGGCAAACACCCACTAATGCATGCAGAGCAGAACTAGGTCGATACCCATTAATTATAAACATCAAGAAGAGAACACTTAAATTTTGGATGCATCTGAAATCAAGTCCTCAAGGTTCACTGCACTTTGAAACACTGCAAACCCAAAAACAGAAGCCCCAAAACAGTTCTCTCATCCGACTGATCATGAGACTTCACAACCAACTGGCTCCTGATATTGTCCCATCTCACATCAGCACCGCTCTACGACCACAAGCCAGAGTTAACCTAATTATTAAACAAACCAAAAAAACTCTCTGGAACCAAACCAAAACACAAAACAAACTAAGTTGCTATCTGACCCTAAATAGAGACTATGAACTAGCTAAATATCTCTATACAGTCCAAAATATTAAACAAAGACACATCCTGACCAAGTACAGGATCAGTGACCACAGTCTAAACATTGAAAAAGGCAGACACAAGAAAACATGGCTACCAAGAGAAGCCAGAGTCTGTGATCACTGTAAGACAGGTGAGACAGAGATGCACTTCCTACTACACTGCCAACACTACAGAGACACCAGACAGCATTTCTTTAATAAATTGGAAATCCGTATATCATTGTTCACCACACTACCTGACAATGAAAAGTTGAAAATACTCTTAGGGGAAGGACAAACAGCCTCCCTATCTGGACGATTTCTTCAAGAATGCCATTAACTAAGGGGAAAAATTAGAACACTGTAACCAGCCTCAGTATCTTGCTATCGACCCACAATGTAATGTGTCCACCTTAATATATCCAGCCACTTTAGTTACTTTGTTCCAATGGTGTTACCAGTGTATAGTTTGGTAACTGTAGCATATTTGTTGACAAACTATTCAGAGTGTAGAGTTTTGTTGTTACAAACGCACACATCTTATTTACTTCAATTTTGTATATGATACTAGCCTTGTGTTATTTCCTATTGACTTTGTTGATGTCTGTATCTGTTGCTGTGCCCCTAGCTTTGGCAATACGGTTGTAATAACTGTCATGCTAATAAAGCTGAATTGAATTGAATTGAAAGAGAGACAAAGAGGGAGAGAGAGACATTAGAGAGAGAGGCACAGAGAGAGAGACAGAGGGAGAGAGAGACAGATAGAGAGAGGCCAAGACAGAGAGGGAGAGACAGAGAAACAGAGAGAAAGACATAGAGAGAGACACACAGAAAGAGAGACAGACAGAGAGAGACAGGCAGAGAGACAGAGAGAGACAGAGAGACACAAAGAGGGAGACAGAGAGAGAGACAGAGAGAGATACAGAGAGAGATACAGAGAGAGAGGGAGACAGAGAGAGAGGGAGACAGAGAGATACAGAGAGAGAGAGGGAGACAGAGAGAGAAAGACAAAGAGAGAGACAGAAAGGTCAAAGGGATGTCATGATGGCAACAAAAAGCATCAGAGATTATTTAGCATCATATCAGTCGAGTTGTAGTGATTCAACACCACTGTGGTCGAATCAAATCAAATACACAAAACAACAGGACCTCATTGCATTGAATCGTTTTGCATTTAGTCATTTAGCAGACGCTCTTATCCAGAGGGACTCATAGCAAGTACAGGGAGATTCCCCCCTGAGGCAGGTAGGGTGAAAAGCCTCGCCCAAGGACACAACTTCACACAGCCTGGGTTCATGTGATGAAAGGATGAAATTGTTAGATCGACGGGAAACGCATGCTTACTGTTCAGACCTCGTTTACACAGATACTCGTTCGTATCTGCAGACATGGGACTTCCCATAGTCCTGACCCGCCTCCTTGATGATCGCTGAACACACCCCTGTCTGCACATCACTGTGAAAAAAAAGAAGTTCCTTTATTAGTCCCCCGGGGGGATATTGTAGTCCACAACAGCAGCAGGGTACATTAACAACACACAGAGTGGCAGGGTAAAATATACAATAAAAGGTACAGTAGAATACACTATAAAAAGATCAAAAATGAAATTAAAAGTCGAGTACAAGGTTAAATAAGATGGTTTCAGCCTCAAATGAGAAGTGACAGACATGTAAGTTATTGCACGTAAAGAATATTAGAAAATATTGCATGTTGTACGTAAGAACAAGGGAGACGAGATTGGACGCAGTGGACCTTGACATTCACTGTTCAGTTAAACCACCAGGACAACAGTTTGCACTGGGATTTCCAATCTTTTGACTTTGAAAGGAAGTGGACAGTTGTACAGGTGTTTATGAAGATCCATTAGGCAGTAAACAGTTTTGTTATGTGATTTGATTTATTAGGGAAAATGGCAAATCTGTCCTTCCCACCACCTCCCACATTTTAGTTACAAAAAAATATATCCCACACACACAAATTGTTGGCTGTCCAGTTCCCCAGTTGAGGTAGCCTATGGGGCTAGAAGCGTCAGACCAGGCAAACTGAGTATTACTGCGATCCACTTGGCAAGACGCAGTTGTGCATTTCTGCAAGAATAGACACAGCATGTGTCAGGCAGATTACTGTGTAAACACAATGAAGTTACTTCACCGCGTGACCATGCACCCATTCACAAACTTCATAAAATGTGACCCCCCACTGTAACCCCGACCTGCTTACCAGGGTAGAGAAGCCAATCCAGAGGTCGTAGTTTGAGGGGTCTAAACGACCTGCGATGTACTGCTCCTCACTGGCCGAAGTGATGGACACCAGGTCTTCTCCCTCAATCAGAAAAGGCTTTCACGTAAGTCTGATGATGTGTTCCGCCGATCAAGTCATCCTTCGCATTGGCAGATTCGGTGGAAGTCACGACACATCCGATCAGGGCCGGTTCTTCCTATGGGCAATGTGGGCGACCGCCCAGGGCGCAATTTATTTGGGGGTCGCATGAGCGCCCTTTAAAAATCTCTAATCGCTTGTCTAATACTACCGCTCATTTCCACTCAAATAAATGCATCTAGCGCTGATGAGCCCCTACTCTACTGTCTCATCAGTTCAGAGCACTTTGAGTCTCAGGAAAAGGAGGAGGAGGAGGGGGGCAGGGGGAGACATTAATCCTAAATTAATAGGATTTCAGACAACACAACACAAACTTCTGCTCTACAATTGTTTTCCATTCATACAATTAATTTAGAGCTATGTAATGTATTGGTTATGTGAAAATGTGAAAACAAAAAAAAAAACACGAACCTGCCTGGATCATTTGTTTACCCTTAATCAGTCTGGATGATTGAGGCTCTGACTGAAAAAGGTGAAAAGGTAGTTCGATTAATCATGGAAAAAAGGTCAAAGAAATCATCAGATGCCCAATTCCGAAAGAGAAGAAAGGAAGACTGACTAATGTTAATTGTGCATAATAACACAATCGTTTATACACTGTTTATTAGCCTCTTGCTAATAAGTTGCCAGCTAGCCACTGCTGGAAGAAAAGAGACTGTATTTGGCTTGAAGTAGTTGTTTTTGTTTTGTTTGAGCAACTATTAGGCATCATGTCATGCAGTTAATTTCACCCAGAGACTTTGCAACACAACCAGTGCAGGTTTACACAGGCTGTTATACTGGATCTTTTCCAGATAAGGCACTAATGCTAAAGGGTTAGGGTTACTACTTGTGTCAGTTCGTTTGGAGGCAAAGGTACTTAAATACAGACCTTTTCATGCAAATTATTAATGACATGTCACAATTTCACCCACTTCTATAAAAACTAAAAGTACAAGTTTCATATCCTCTTTTTAATGATATTTTTTAGGTGGCGGGGGTTAACTTTTTGGCGGGGCTTATCTGGATCCGTTATACTATCAGGGAACTATGAGCGAACAATGTAGTAAAAGAGCGTTCTGTTCTGTCGAATGTTCTTCGAATTCTTCTTCGAATGTCGAATGTTCTGTCGACATTATAGGTAAATATTTCGGATTGGCATTCACATGGCAAGTAACTTTAAATTTACCTCCTGAGGAGCACCATGGCAGCTCCATCAAGGTAAGCAGACAGCGAAATAGCCGCTTAGCTGGAGCCCAAAGCAGGCTAATCAATCCGTTGACAGCATGTAGCTAACTGGAAATACCTTCGAGAAAAGTTACACTGCCACCGCAACTTGGTTAAGCTACACAAAGTTGTGTCATTTCAGCTGTCAGCTGCTGCTATGTCTTGGTGTGTAATTTAGTGAGCTGGTAACAACACTGTTAGCCATACAGCTGATTTTAACACATCTATGTCAAACTTTGATGATGCCTTTAAAATGTCTGTATTTGTGCTTCGGGTATGTTAAGATAGGTGTTATGCGCACTTTTTGTTTACTAAAGGCTGTTAAATGCCCAGCTGGCCTGATTTGCATATGTATCTGATGTTGGTAACTGTTAAGATCACTCCTTACCACGTTCACTACCTTCATAAAGTTAGCTTCTTTCAACAGATATAACCATTATATAACCGGTGTGTGCAGTGAAGAGAGGAACCTCCTTAGGATCCAAGAATGGAAAAGGAGAAACCGGGAGTGGCTCCAGAAGGAGCTTATGGACGAGCCCTCCCCGTTTGAGCAACCCCGCAGAGTGAGTACCTGAGGTTTTTTTCCCTTCATCTGTTGCTTTTGCAAAGAGGACATGCCTGCTTAGCACACTAGCTCCTGGCATCACATTCTCCTTGCATCACCTGCAGTAGGAAGCATAGGCAGGAAAAGCACCATGTTAACCTGCAAACAGGCCAACCCCCCTCCATCCAGTCTTTCCTAATGTGTGTCAACACTGTCGCCATGTAATGTGGAGAACAGGCACATCATTAGGCTTCCCTTAGAAAATAGGAGAGAGGCTGGCCTTAAAATAACTAGCGGTGAGACTTTATTTCTTTTGTCTGCCGCCGAGCTGAGCTAATTTAAACCCAGTGGGTTATTTATAGCAGAGGGACCAGGCCATGTTTACTAACACTCCCATCCAGGAAGTATTTTACTTATTTCTGTACTTGCTAAGATAGCCTGGGGGCGTCTCTTGTCCTCCTCACCCTACTTTATTATCATCCTTTCAGTGTCTTTCTCCTTCACGTTCGTATTCCCTCTCTTTTTGCCCCTCCGGTATGACAGGGTTTGAGGTGACTGATTATGGGTTAGTGTGTGTGTGTGTGTGTCTGGGAGGGGACACACACACACACACTCTGTCTCCCTCAGTCTCCAAAGCTTCCTCAGTCTTGCTTCACAAGCAGGGTCTGCTGCTTCTTGAGGGTTCACAGAGCTTGGCCTTTCCTGAGGAGAGTATCTAAATTAAGAACCTTTTCTGTGGGCATTCACAGTCCTTACCTCCCAAACCTAAAGGGGCTTAACTGTGACAAAGAACATTGAGTTCCTCCCAATACTTCAAAGGTCATGTCAACTGGCTGTCACTGCCGGCTGGTCTTCAGGTCGCGCAGAGGTTTGTAGGGGTGACCGTGGAAACCTTCAGGAGAGGTCATTTAGGAGGCGGGGGTTTGTTGAAGTCGCCTGATTGGCTGGCTGGCTGAGGGTTGTGGATTCCATATGAATTGTGTATTTAATGGTCTGTCTTGCTTTGTCAGTATTCCAGATTTTTGTTCCGTGTCTTTGTCTCAAGGCTGAGGGCCCCACAGTGACCAAATGGCAGCTCAACAACTGGCTCAGGGGGAGCCAGCAGAAGCCCAGCACAGAGAGCCAGGTGTACGCCCCCCTTCGCAGGCCCACCCCCAAACAGCCCCCCAGCCGGGAGCTAGCAGGGGCGATGGGAACCAGCCGCAGCGTTGAGCTCAGCGACAATCAGCCCAAGCACCAACGAGAGGTCACACACGACAACCAACATGGCCGCCTCAAGCTCCCCGCCATTGTCTCCTATTCCTCCCACAACCCCAGCGTCCAGAGGAAGACCGTAGGCATCAAGCACCCCTCCAAACCTGCCAAATTGTCCCGGCCAGACGACCCCAAACCCCAGGCAGGTCTTCGGGTGGAGAGTTTGGAAGTGGTCTCCAGGGATAAAGACCCCTCGTTCACAGACAGGCCAAAGGTCCAGACAAAAATGGGGCAAGGCAAGAGCGGCGCAGGTAAGCCAGACTCTTCCTCCGGCAAGAGAAAGGTGGAGGCTGGCTCACAGGAGTTCAAGGTGATGCTGGCCCCCGACTGTAAGAGGGAGTCTGACCCCAGCCTCGGTCCCAGACCCAGCCCTGCCGAGCAGGCTGCCCCAGCCCAGACCCAGACCCCCAACCTGGCCCAGATGATCAAAACCAGCAGCAAAGTACGATCGGAAACCGTTCCCCAGAACGGACTGAAGAAGCCCACGGGAATCCCTCCCTCCTCCTCACCTGCACCCCATCCCTCTTGCAAACTGGGGGGGGCCTCAGCCATGGGCTCCAAGCCCGTTGTGGTCCCCTGCACGGTCCAGCTGGTGAAGATCGAGGTGGGTCTCCTCTCCAGGGTCCCCAAGAAATGCAAACCTTCTCAAGAGAGCCAGGACAAAGCCGAGCGGAAGCAGCCCCCACCAGAGAAGATGGGTGTTAGCCTTGCTGCCTCCATGCCAACCAAAGTCTGCAAAAAGAAACTGGTAAGTTGACCCCCCCCCCCACTACCTGCTGTGTTAAAGCGATGTGTTTAGCAAAGCCAGTCTCTCCCAGTCTTGTCTTCATCTGATGGGAGGCTGTTGTCTTTCAGGTTGACGGTGAGATCAAAGCACCACTGAAGAAGACGTCGAAACTAGAGAAGGAGGTTAAGATCCCCTCCTCTTCATCTTTGTTGTCAGCAGCGGCAGATGATGCTTCCTCCAAATCCATGTAAGTAGCTCAACATCCTCCTGATGATAACATGTTCTACGGTCCGCCCCTCTCCCCCTCCTGATGGTAACATGTTCTACGGTCCGCCCCTCTCCCCCTCCTCATGGTAACATGTTCTACGGTCCACCCCTCTCCCCCTCCTGATGGTAACATGGTCTTTGGTCCGCCCCTCTCCCCCAGGGTTCACGGTGCTCCAAAAGCAAAGAAGGAGAGGAAAAAGAGGGTGCCTCCCACCCTCCTGGAGCCTCCCACCCTCCTGAAGCCGCCCACCCTCCTGAAGCCTCCCACCCTCCTGAAGCCGCCCACCCTCCTGAAGCCTCCCACCCTCCTGAAGCCGCCCACCCTCCTGAAGCCGCCCACCCTCCTGAAGCCGCCCACCCTCCTGAAGCCTCCCACCCTCCTGAAGCCTCCCACCCTCCTGAAGCCGCCCACCCTCCTGAAGCCTCCCACCCTCCTGAAGCCTCCCACCCTCCTGAAGCCGCCCACCCTCCTGGAGCCTCCCACCCCCATGGACATCGGCAAGGTGCCTCCGAAGAGGCGAGCTGAGGAGGGGTCAGGCCTGGCTCCCATCATTAAGGACCACGCTGCCAAGCGCAAAAATAACTCCCCGGTTCCCCGGGAGCGCCCCATGTGCATGTGTAGCCATTTGTTTTGGAAAGGGGGGGAGGATGTCTCGCAGAAGGCCCCCAAGCGCGGGGTGACCACCTCCCTGAATGGCAGGCCTCTGCTCAAGTTTGACGAGAGGTGAGAATCCCCCCCTGTCTCCCCCCACTTCCTCCCACTCTCTGTCTCAAGCGTATTTACATCTCTGGATCTCTGCTAACTTTGTTGCTAACTGTTTTCTCCCTCCTCCCCATAGACAATACCCAGTAGAGCACCATATAAAGGAGGCCGAAAAGCTCAGGCACAAGGCTGAGGATACGGTGAGTGTTTGCTTCTGGACGAGTCTCCAGAACATACTGTCTCTCTGTCTTACATTCTGTCTGTCTGCCTGTCTTACCTGCTGTCTCTCTCTGCCTGTCTTACCTGCTGTCTCTCTCTGCCTGTCTTACCTTCTCTCTCTCTGCCTGTCTTACCTTCTCTCTGCCTGTCTTCTGTCTCTCTCTGCCTGTCTTACCTTCTCTCTCTCTTTCTGTCTTACCTTCTCTATCTCTGCCTGTCTTACCTTCTGTCTCTCTCAGCCTGTCTTACCTGCTGTCTCTTTCTGCCTGTCTTACATTCTGTCTGTCTGCCTGTCTTACCTGCTGTCTCTCTCTGCCTGTCTTACCTTCTCTCTCTCTGCCTGTCTTACCTTCTGTCTCTCTCTGCCTGTCTTACCGTCTGTCTGGTGTCACTGGTCCTGATGTGTGTGTGTGTGTGTCTCCAGTTTGATAATGTCAGCAAGGCCTTCAGTTACCTGGACGCGGCCATGTCGTTTGTTGAAAGCGGCATTGCCATGGAAACTGACCCCCAGACGCCAAAGTCAGCCTACGCCATGTACGCCGAGGCACTGGATCTGATCAGGTGACCCTCCAAAAAAAGAAAACACCTCCCTCTCGCTACCTATGCTTGTTACTAAGGGGGGGGAGGGGGAACCCAGCTTTAAAACATGAGGGTTTTACAACTTCATTTGCCTCACTTTAGATTCCTTTTGAAATTGAAGAACCTAACCTACCCCTCTGCCTCTGCCAAGGAGACAGACTTCATAGTCTTATGGTGAGCACATTCCCTATTTGACGCCACATCGAAGGACGCTTATATATTTAAAAGTAGCCCAAAATAGTTTCTACAGAATGCAGTAGCCCAAAGGGACTTCATTGAATTGCTCGCTAGTTTGCATTCCTCTCTAATCCGCTCACGCTGTCGTCCCCTTAGTATGAAATGCCAGTCCCTCCTGCAGATGGCCATGTTCCGCCAGACAGGAGAACTCGCTCTCAATTATTCTCAAACATTCGTCCATCATTTCAAGGTAGCTTTTTCCCGCCTTGCTGCACTGTTCTTAAGCTGTTGTTGTAATTGTGGGGGAGGGGGTTTATGAATTTGACCGTCTTTACTTTTCTGTCTCCAGAGCTCCTCAAAGGCAGCTCAGGCACCCTCCCCCTGCATCTTCAAGTAAGTTCCTCCTGTATTCGCAAACTGCATTGTATGAAACCCCCATCCCCCCTTTACCTATGAAACCAGCTCCCAGTTGAACCCCACCTGACCCCCTCATCCGTCCTCCTCCCTCTCTTACCCACAGAGGCACAGGTGCCCCGTCCCCCATGTCTCCCATGCCCTCCCCGGCCAGGAGCTCTGGCCCAGGGTCCAACCACAGCGGCGTGGCAGCAGCAGGGCCGGCCTGCACCATGGTGGCCATCCCGCAGGTCATCCAGAAGGTGACGTCCTCGTACGTCAACATCACGGTCAACTTCCTCAACGCACATGATGTGTGGGAGCAGGCCCAGGAGCTGGCGCCAAAAGGCAGCGGTAAGGAACCTCATCACCTCTTTTCAGGGGGGTGGGGGGGGGGTTCTAGTAGGTCATTTAGGCTAACGTTGTGGGTGTTTGGTCTCTCCAGGTGTGCTGTCAGACCTTGACTCTGCCCTAGGGCCACTTCAACCGAGCTCCAGCATGGCATTTCTGGTACGCTACATCCGCCAAGGCCTGCACTGGCTCCGAATAGACACCCAGGCATCCCTGTGAACGAGCTCCGGACCTCTGTCCTGTCTCAGGCTATTTCGGCCTGTCTTATTTAATGTCTTATTCATTAAATAATTGCAGCTTCACAGTAATTGAACCTGTCACTGTAGGTTCTGTTCATATCCGATCCGCACAGTCCATAGTTCTGTTGATCCCACGGAAGGTTCATCCCACAAATCCTAGCCTGCTGCCTGAACACTCGGTCCTATTTCCCCCCCATGACCTCTCTGTCTGGTCCTAAGAATCAGTTTGGATGGTTCTAGAATTTGGGGGAGCTGGGGGGGGGGGACTCCAGAAAAGGAATTCAGGGAGAAAGTCACGTATAAACCCAGGATGTCTGTCAAGTAGAACAAGGGAATCATGTCAGCTGTTCCATGTTTGTAGCTGCGATGTTCTAGCATGTTCCGTCTCGACTGAAGAGGGCCCAGTCTCTGGTGGTGATGACAGCAGCCTCCCACTCTTCTTCTGTGGTGCTGTGACAAACCACGATGGGATACAGGAGGCTTATTTATTAGCCTTATTATCATGATCTTATCTTGTTTATCATGAATTATCAGTTTGTAGTATTATATTGTTGATGTTCAAATGAAACTTTGATGGAGGGGTGGTCGTGGGCAGTGTTTACGTCATCCAACTGGAAATGCCTGGAGGAGAAAAGGTGTCTACCCACGCCATCCCAGAATAGTCGGCAGCTCTTATCTGGCTCTTTCTATCTGCAAGGGTTCAAAGAATCTTTTGCCAAATGCACCCAGCCGACTATTCTGGAGCTCTGCTTGGACAAAAAGATAATATATGTATATGTATATATATATATATATATACACATATATTATCTTTATATATAAAGATATATATATATATTATATAAATATATAATATATTATATATATAATATATATTATATATAATTATATAATTATATAATATATATATATACATATAATATATATATATTTATATACATATATTATCTATATATATATATCACTATGTTTCTTTACCCGTTCTTTTCAGAAGAGAAAGAGTAAACCTTACAGGGTCCACTGTGAAAAACTTAAAGACACACGATTTTACAGGATTATTGGTTCATCAAAACCTAAGTCAAAAACTCATGCTGTCTAGCAACTGGAGGTCAACCTGTAATTAGTAACGCGTTCATCCACTGTTAAAAGTAGCCAAACTCCTAACTTTGCATTACGAATAATGCAAAGTCAAGCTAACTGTAAGGCAGGACCAGGGTTATGGACACGGTTACTGGTTATTCCCGTCTGCGGCGGCGCGCACACAAACTCTGGGCACAGGTTACAAACATCCAAGTCAGAAGACGACGTTCAAATGTTCCCTTTACAATATATCCAATATCATGATCACACCCGGAGCAATGTGAGAGTGTTCACATGTTGGTTTAGGTCAAGACTTGGTTCCCCCCATCCTGTCGTTGGGCGCCTTTAGAGACTAAATGACATCCCGCAACAGACACCCGTGCCTTAGATATCGGAGACTTGAGCTTGTCTTATTATGATTGAATGTTATAACCGTCACTGGAAATCAGTTAAGACGGTTGCGTTGCAGAGACTTGATGCGTACGTGAATGTGAGGGGGAAGGGAAAGTCAAAACAAAAAGTATTGCTGCTGTTTTTTCCTTTATAATGTTTTTTTTTTTAAGAAAATGACAACCCTCCTTCAAAGCGGAGGTGAATTTGTGATGGCGGACGGAAATCTCACCTCTGACCTTTAAACCTAGTGCCCGTAATTATTGAGTGCCTGTTCAGATATTAAGTCTACTTTTACATCGTATTCTTTCAGTGTGCAACGAATCATGTCCCCATTTGTGAATTTAAAGAATTTAGTTTTCCAATTCAAACATGGGTTAGCTATATAGGAACTGAAGGGGCCACTTTGGGAGCGAGAGAGAGAGGGAGAGAGAGGGGGAGACGTCCCTGATCAGACTAATGCATTTCTTTAGGATGGTCTCATCATAGACTAATAAGATCATAAGAGATCGACTCATTCCTCTTGGAAAATCTGCTGGTCCACATTAGCCATATGTCTGTTCATTTGATCTCTGTAAGGTGGGCTTTATAATGGTATTACAAATATGTATTTGATTACATCAGTGGTTGTTTATTGTTTAGGACATGCTAACAAAAAAAGTGTTTGGTTTTCTTTATTTTTCTTGGAATCAAGCTGATATTCTGAGTTACTTCTCATCTCTTTTTTTTCCCTCCACCAACAAAAAATGCTAAGGGTTAAAAATTTATGGCCAATATATTTAATTTGCACTTTGGGATATTTTCACCTGAGCAATAAACACAAGGTATTTCAATAGTAAAATGTGTTTGACATTGCGTAGGCCAGGATGCGTAGCTCGTAATTGAGTGAATCCTGTTAAGTAGGCTGCTTTACTAGCAAGCATACTTTTGAGTTTCCTAATTTCAGTGGAAATTCTGCACATGGATTAAATTGTCATGTTGGGAGTTTTTGACATTTCTCAGTAGTGTTACAATGCTGTCGTCTTTCTCATGCTACGTCAGGCTCCTTCTCAGCATTTTATGTACTCTAAGTTTGGTATTCCATGTGCAACCTGATCATGGTTGTCCATTTAGAAAAAGATCACACTAAAAGGCCCTACATATCTGGCCATTTACTGGGAAAATGTGCAGGAATGTTTTGTAATTCAACTTTTTGCCTTGTGAAAATTTGTAAATAGTTTGATCTGCAATGTACAGAGATGTGTAAAGACTGATAGGCAGTGAATTTAGGTGATCTTTTATTCTGAAAACTTCCTTGTTTTCCAAAGAAGCAATCCTACAGACCTTTTGTAGCTTGGCTGCTTAAGCAGAAGATGAATTGTTGAAAATGTTCGCTGGTTCAAAGGTACGTTTATGCCATACAAACCAGAATTCTGCTGTGTAATGTTTGGAGGCAATAACGTTTGGGAAATACAATATAGGAAGTTTCTATTATTCTTGTGCTGTTTATTTAAGTATCCCAATTTTGTGAAATGATGGATATGCCACTTTAGCACACACCACCTTAAAAACTTACTACTGTGATTTTGCACCACTGTGTATGTACACCCCCCCTGTACTATATATACCCATCCTTCTCTGCACTCTCTCATTATAGTTATATTCCCTCCCCATCTGTACAGCTAGTGCCTACTTTTGTACTTTTGTTATTTGTACTTTAATGTTATTCGTATCTAATTTGTATTGTATTTTACATTATATTTTTTGTATCCTGTTTTATTATTTTGTCACATATATGTTCTATGTTTGCTCCTTTCTGCCAAAATGAATTCTATGTTTGTAAATCTTGCATAACAACTAAAATAGATTCTGATTCTGATCAGTCACTATTCAATTTTTCTTTTAAGTTCAATGTTTTATTACCAACTCATTACAATATATTCAATAACACAACAGACTTTATTCTTATAAAATGTATGAAACATTGGACCCTCTTCAATTTTGGTATGTACTGTACCTGCTGATAATTGAGATTTGACCAAGGTTGTAATTACACAGGGTTCAGTTTAATTTTAAAAAGCTGGAATTAAGTCAAGATCCAGAAAACATTGCAGCCGCTATTGTCTGTTCGTTCACTATTCAGACTCTAGATGTAAAGACCCGGTCAACAGACTAGCTAGGTGTAAAGACCAGGTCAATAGACTAGCTAGGTGTAAAGACCAGGTCAATAGACTAGCTAGGTGTAAAGACCAGGTCAATAGACTAGCTAGGTGTAAAGACCTGGTCAATAGACTAGCTAGGTGTAAAGACCAGGTCAATAGACTAGCTAGATGTAAAGACCAGGTCAATAGACGAACTAGGTGTAAAGACCAGGTCAATAGACTAGCTAGGTGTAAAGACCAGGTCAATAGACTAGCTAGGTGTAAAGACCAGGTCAATAGACTAGCTAGGTGTAAAGACCAGGTCAATAGACTAGCTAGGTGTAAAGACCTGGTCAATAGACTAGCTAGGTGTAAAGACCAGGTCAATAGACTAGCTAGGTGTAAAGACCAGGTCAATAGACGAACTAGGTGTAAAGACCAGGTCAATAGACTAGCTAGGTGTAAAGACCAGGTCAATAGACTAGCTAGGTGTAAAGACCTGGTCAATAGACTAGCTAGGTGTAAAGACCAGGTCAATAGACTAGCTAGGTGTAAAGACCAGGTCAATAGACTAGCTAGGTGTAAAGACCTGGTCAATAGACTAGCTAGGTGTAAAGACCAGGTCAATAGACTAGCTAGGTGTAAAGACCAGGTCAATAGACTAGCTAGGTGTAAAGACCAGGTCAATAGACTAGCTAGGTGTAAAGACCAGGTCAATAGACTAGCTAGGTGTAAAGACCTGGTCAATAGACTAGCTAGGTGTAAAGGCCTGGTCAATAGACTAGCTAGGTGTAAAGACCAGGTCAATAGACTAGCTAGGTGTAAAGACCTGGTCAATAGACTAGCTAGGTGTAAAGACCAGGTCAATAGACTAGCTAGGTGTAAAGACCAGGTCAATAGACTAGCTAGGTGTAAAGACCAGGTCAATAGACTAGCTAGGTGTAAAGGCCTGGTCAATAGACTAGCTAGGTGTAAAGACCAGGTCAATAGACTAGCTAGGTTAAAGACCAGGGGTCTCATTTATAAAGGAGTGCGTAGAATTCTTACTAAAAGTGTGCGTACGCCCAAAAGCGTAAATTGGCGTATGCACACAAAAATTCAGATTTATAAAACCGTGCGTACGCACAATTTACGCTTTTGGGCGTACGCACACTTTTAGTAAGAATTCTACGCACTCCTTTATAAATGAGACCCCTGGTCAGTAGGATTACCTGAGAACAACAGCAGAGTCTGACAGGAAGGCTCCTATAGCTACATCTAGGTGAGAAGGGAGGAGGGGAGGGCTGGAACGATTGGAGGTGAGGTATTAGGCTGAGCTGGAGTCTGGAGGTTGTGTTTTAACTGTGTATCCGTTTCTGTCAATGTCTATTCCCCCGGACAAAGACTGGCCGAACATCTTGAAGGCATTACCCATCAGTGAGCTTGATATATGCTGTTCAGGAACACATTACCCATCAGTGAGCCTGATATATGCTGTTCAGGAACACATTACCCATCAGTGAGCCTGATATATGCTGTTCAGGAACACATTACCCATCAGTGAGCTTGATATATGCTGTTCAGGAACACATTACCCATCAGTGAGCTTGATATATGCTGTTCAGGAACACATTACCCATCAGTGAGCTTGATATATGCTGTTCAGGAACACATTACCCATCAGTGAGCCTGATATATGCTGTTCAGGAACACATTACCCATCAGTGAGCCTGATATATGCTGTTCAGGAACACATTACCCATCAGTGAGCTTGATATATGCTGTTCAGGAACACATTACCCATCAGTGAGCTTGATATATGCTGTTCAGGAACACATTACCCATCAGTGAGCTTGATATATGCTGTTCAGGAACACATTACCCATCAGTGAGCCTGATATATGCTGTTCAGGAACACATTACCCATCAGTGAGCCTGATATATGCTGTTCAGGAACACATTACCCATCAGTGAGCTTGATATATGCTGTTCAGGAACACATTACCCATCAGTGAAATTGCAGTGTATGAGTCCCTCCCCACCAGAGTAAACTTCTGCTCTGTGAGGTTTGCCTGTCACACATACACAGACATAACCACATCACACGCAAGCTTGTCATGACATTGTGCGTGTGTGTGCATGCGTGTGTGACTCACGTCTCCCTTGTTGATGTAGACGTGCACACGGCCCTCCTCCCTCACAGAGCTGAACATGGGAGAGCCCACCAGCAGATCTGACACACCGTCTGAGTTCAGGTCTACAGCACACACACTGGCCCCAAAGTAGGACCCCAGCTACACACACACACACGGACACGCATAAACTCATGCACACACACACATACGCACACACAGAACATGAGATCCAGATTTGGCATCCTGCTTTCAAGACACGTTCAAGTCAGATGTTACGGAGACGACCCCAGAATGCCCTCACCTGTGACCCTGTGACCTCAGCGATGATGCTGAGCGATGACTGGATGCTGAAGATGTATACCTGTGAGAAGAGAGGGAAGGAGGAGCTAGGGAGGAGGAAAGGGGTGTAGAAAGATGGGGTGGTTAAGCAGAAAGGGGGAGGAGGGGGAGATGTAAGGATGGGGAGGTATTTTGTTTGGCGGTACTGTGGGGCTCCGCCTACCACCTCAATACAGTTGGTACATACAGGGTGCAGACAGGAAGTGAAGCGCACTGACGGCATAACCTGGAACACAGCTGTCATTACACAGCGTGTTCCTGTTAGGGGATATACGTGAGTGTGTGTCCGTGGAGGATGATATTTTTTGTTTTTACATGTACATGTTTTTGTACTTTTAAAATTGTGGGTGAGTGGTTGGGTGGATGGATAGATAGAAAGATATGTTTATTGTGTTTTTGTACTTTTTTAATTACTTGGATGGGTGGATAGCTAGAAGGAGATTTATTTGGTGTTTTTGTACTTTAAAAATTTTGAGTGGGTGGATGGGTGGGTGGATGAACAATGTTTTTTTTGTTTTTTTATACTTTTTTATTTATTGGGTGGATGTATTATTTTTTTTCATAACTTTTAAGATTTGAGAATTTTGATAAAACTATAGAACTAACTGACATGTATGAAACATGCTCAAATTAATGCTTCTGAACTAGGCTACTGTCAACAAGAGAACCCTAGGTTTCGCGTACTTTCGCGTACTGTCGCATACAAGTCATAGGAGAGTGGCCCTCATTGGCCAAGACATCATGGCAGGCCTATCAGTGGGACACCTGCGCTTGCTTGTTTTTACAAAGAAGCGCGATTCGCGGTTCAATGTCAGACAGCGCGAGCCTGATGTCATCCTCCACCTGGAGACGGTTTCTGTACTTTTCTGTACTGTCAATTTAGAAAACCCGGCCTCGCACAGATAAGTCGAGGCAAATGGAAGAAGTAACTGGGGATATTCAGTCACCGCACTCAACCAAAAAGAAGGCAGAGAGCAAGAGCTAAAGAGGTGTCGCAGTCTGGTGTCGCTATTTAATTATAGCTTAACTGCTCCTCCATGCGCAGCTCATTACCCTGGATGTCAGCTACAGTGCGGTCAAGGAAGGTCCCGCTCCGGTTTTCGACCACTGAACAGACGCAGAGGGAAAATGACAGGCAGAGCGGACGCAGTTTGTAATACTTTAAACTACTTGTTTTTGTACTACTTTAAATGCAATAAAAAATACACAAAGACTACACAAAATATGCTTTGTCTAATTGTAATTTTTTACAATTGTTTTTAGTGTGATGCCCCCCTCCCCCCCCTGTTGAGAACCACTGATAGAGGAAGATGAGGATTGTGATTTGAGGTGCGAGAACATTAAGCTTGATTTGAAGAGCGAGAGGTGTTAAGTGTTTCTATTGGGAAATACAGACTGTTTCCGGCGTGTGTGTGTATGTGTGGGCGTTCAACACTACAGTATCTTAATGTAGTCGTTATTTAAAATAGTTTCCTACAAAACAGCATAATTTAACAATATTATGTCCATCCATATTAGAACAGAGAATGTCAATGTTTTAAACATTTAACTGCTAATCTTTGGTTATAAGATTATAGGGTAGGTTACCAATGTCAGTAGACCATTGAAACGTCAATACTTAGAAAGCAGAGGTAAAGCGGCAACAGAAAAGGCGATAAAAGATGATTTGTCTTCACCAGTGTTCAAACCAAACACTCATCCTTGTCTGTGTGTGTCAGTCTGTATCATGTGTGTGTGTGCGTTGGTCTGTAGCTAACACAGCTTTGACATGTTGACAGTCTTTATTTAAAACATTAAGCTGAGGATGTTCATTTAGACATCTCCTTCATAATTGGGCAGGAGAGACCTGCACTAATGCAACAAACTGTGACTCAGTAATACAGTGTGCCGTGTGTGTTGGTGTGTGTTGCTTGTTGTGCCGAAGGCGGGTCCTCAGGCTTCCTGATAGTCTCAGTCACCTGCATCTCACATCTTCTACTGGTTCTAAAAACATTCAGAACGGACGTCTGTGGTCCTCCATGTTCTTAAAGTGCAGAGTCACGCTTCCAAAGGAACTCCTACCGTACTTCAAAGGGGACCCCAATTACCGTGACACACTCTGAGAGGGGACGGTTATCCCTGTGACGCCGGACTGTTATCAACGTGACCGGCAAAGGCTGGTAGGGGACAGAAAAGGACGTAACACCCATCTGTTGGTGCAGCGTTCGTCAGGATCGGTGGGGTGAGGGACAGGGATGGTGTGTCGGCAGGAGTGGGGGGGGGGGGGGCACTTCTAGATGGACACGTCTGTCTCGTGGGCGTCTGTGTCGGGCATGGCTTTAGGACCGGCCCCTCCCCTACTTTCCTCTGGAATGCAGGAAGCAGAGTCTCCATTCACACTGGGTTTCAGGCACGGCAACGCCCCTGGCAACACTCCTGTGATGCATGGTAGCCATAGAAACAGAGAAGGAAGCGTGTGAGAGTATAGTATCAAAGAGTGTGTGACTAGTAACCATGCGTTAATGTGTGTTGGTAGTGATGGTGTGTGTATGTGTGGATAGTAACGTATGTGTAAGGTGACAGTGTCTCACGGCAGGATGTGGACAGGCAGCCTTGGTGTCTGAGTGTGTGTGTGTAAGGTGAGTGTGTGTTTGTGTGTTAGGTGAGTGTGTGTCTCACGGTCAGTGTGTCCAGCAGGGTGTGGACAGGCAGCCTCGGTGTCTGTGTGTGTGTGTAAGGTGAGTGTGTGTGTAAGGTGAGTGTGTGTGTGTGTGTGTGTAAGGTGAGTGAGTGTGTGTGTGAGAGTGTCTCACGGTCAGTGTGTCCAGCAGGATGTGGACAGGCAGCCTCGGGGTCGGAGCAGGTTCTGGTCCTGTGCTGGCCAGACCTGTAGACAACACGGCACACAGTGAGGAGGTCACACTTATCACATGACCTCATTAAGAGTCCCACTGTCCAGCAGGAAGTGTACGAGTGTTTGTGTCCAGTCTTACCGGTCAGAGCTGTATGTTCCTGGGTGGCTGATAGACCGCTTCATCTACACAGAAGGAATAGACACTGTAACTACGGTTACTTACTTACACACTCACTGGTTACTACAGACACAGATACTATACACACACGTACACACACTTCACTGGTTCTCACCCGGGCCATCTGCAGGGGGGAGGGTGACACAGGGGAGAGAGAGTCTGGCGGGGGAGTGAGGTGTGTGTTGGCGAGGGTCATACACTCCTCCAGGGTTCTTAGAAAGGTGCTGCAGGTGGCCCTCAGCAGAGATGATGCTTCCTGTCTGGTCTGGACAGACACAGAGTGTGTGTGTGTGTTAGGGTAACAATGTTCTTCTCCGGAGCAATGGTCTAACGTTGGGAAGTTTTTTGAGCTCATACAGAACAGCGATCGACACACAGGAAGTTACCTCAGAGCTGGGGGAAGCGGGGGTGGACGGGATGTCATGGCTCGGTGGATCCGAGCAGGAAGTGATGTCGTGGTCGGGCGCGTCGCAGCAGGAAGTGATGTCGTGGATGGGCGTGGCTGAGTGCTGGAGCGTGTGCACCTGCTGCACCAGGAGGTCACAGTACAGTCGCAGCTCCGACATCTTCGTCCTCAAACTGTCGGTCCTTTCAGTCAGTTCTGACACACACACACACACACAGGGCTTACTGTGTTTGTTTGCCATGTCTGGTTGTGTGTGTGCATGTCCATGGGCGTGTGTGTGTGTGTGTGTTACCTCGCTCCATGGTGCTTCCTGCGTACAGTAACCCAGCCTTGGAGCTTCCCAGAGCCACCAGCCACCTCTGTCTCTCAGCAGCATTTACTGCCTTCACATAGAAGTGCTGCTCCCCTGGGATGATGAGCTCCACACGACTGCTGTCAGAGGGGTGGACTGAACTCACAAACACACACAGGCACGCACACAAGAGCACACGCACGCACACGCACAGTTACATGTGGGCCGGGCCGTGGAGCGGGATGGAAGACAGACACTGATCCACGCAGGTGTTACGTGTGTGTGTGTGTGTGTGTGTGTGTGTGTGTGAAGGGCTTGCACTGTGCGTGTGCAGACAGGGTTCACCTTTGATCTCACAGACAGACATCTTGATGCTGCCCTTGCTGCCTTTACACACGTCCTCCTGAGAGTCGTAGTAGGAGAGGATGCCGTCATCTAGGACGAACCAACGAGGCTGCCACCCTGCAGAAGCAACACACACACACACACACACACACACATGCAACACATATACATACACACACACACACACACATACACACATGCATACATGCAACACATATACATACACATATATATACACACACACATGCAACACATATACATACACACATATATACACACACACATGCAACACATATACATACACACACACACACACACACACACACACACACACACACACACACACACACACACACACACACACACACACACACATACATACACACATGCAACACATATACATACACACACAAACATACACAAGGCATTATTTCACAATTACGCCAATCCACAGCTCATAAACAACAGTGTAGCTCAACAAGCACAGGCTCGGCTCGGCCCCGCCCCCTAGCTCGCGGCATGGCAGTGACTCAGGGATGGGATCAGTGACTGACAGCTCCTTCCTTCCTTCCTTCGAACACTAACACTGACTGATGATATCTATAGAAGGCAGGTTTCATACTACTAGATGCTTCCGTTCTGAACCCAAAGGTAGCTGACTAAAAGAACTGCTGTCAAAGGAACATCTGCTCACCTGTCATGTAGTTCGTCCACTTGTACAGAACTCCTTCCATCACTCGTTTTCAAAGCACCAACACGGACTAGCAACCAGTTCCACCAGATCTAGACACCGATGACGCCTAGCTAGCCATCTAGGTAGCGAGCTAGCCTTGTCAACCTAATGACACAAACCAACTGAAATATGTTAGCTAGCCTTACTGTACATCCTGACACGGAACTGACTGCTTGGCAGGCAGCATGTTAACATGTTGCAGGCTGAACAGATGTTAGCTGGCTGCCTGGCTAGGCTGCTACATGGTAAACATGACAGCTGGCTTCAGCTCTTGTTGTGGGAAGTGTTCTGCGCTGCATGAAGCCCATATCCGGTGCTTTTCAAAATAAGAGTTCTGTCCTGTCCTGAGATAAATTCAAATCAAATTAAAAAAACAAATGAATAAATGTAACTGGGGGCGGGGTAACTAAAGGCGACCCCTGGAAAGAGGAGGGGGGGGATACATATTTTGTTGGTTTGGTGATGTGCACAAATATTTCATGACAAACATTACAATAGGCTGAATGAAACGGTTTAATTCACTGATTTCAATGGTTTATTATTCTTATTACAGCAGGGATTGAATCTATAACCTAACAGATATTAGTCATTTCAGTTGTCTTTTACTGTTAATCACGCAGCCTTGTGGTAAATTATTCCACCTACTGCCTTAACCAAAAACGGCCAAAAACATTACTAGTACATCAGCATAATGTTTCATTTTCAGTCATGAGACTTAATTCTGTGAAAAATATAGGTTTCAGATTGACCAGACCAATTTCTGAAACTTTCTCTCTGCACTGTGGCTGAGAGCAGTGGGCTGGAGAGCATTTTACATTTAGCAGACGCTCTTATCCAGAGCGACTTACAGCAAGTACAGGGACGTTCCCCCTGAGGCAAGTAGGGTGAAGTGCCTTGCCCAAGGACACAACATCATCTTGACACAGCCGGGGATCAGCCAGGGTTCACACCCGGATTGGTCCTGCTGGTCCAGGTGGGGGTCAGGCCTGCCGGTCCAGGTGGGGGTCACTCCTGCTTCTTGCTGGCCTGGTTTCCATAGGAGGAGCCTGTGTTCTTCACCTCCGACACGCTGATGAGGCGCTGCATGGCTATGGAGGCTGGGGGAGTAAGAGGCGGGGTGATGGGGGGGGGGGGGTGGTGACACAACACATCAGGATACTTGTTTTTGACACTTTTTGCATAAACTTCTTGTTTATGTCTTTGTATACTGGACTGACTGAACGGTGCCTTAACTGACTGACTGACCGACCAACAAACTGACCGGGTAACTGCCAGGCTTTCTGCCAGGTCTTTTGAGCGTTCTGTTTTACCCACCAATGAAAAGCCCGCCAAGGAAGACAAGACTGAGGACAAGGTTGCCACTGAGGATGATTCCCCAGGCAAATGAGGAGAGGGGCCAGAGCAGAAGCCCTGCCCAAACCAGGAAGTTGAGAAGTGTCCAGGGTCGTCGGCGGGGTGTGATCGTGGGGCCCGGGAATCGGCCCTCTTTGATGTAGTAGTCTTGTAGTGCATCCTGCAACAACACACACATATGGACAACATTCATGCAACACCTTTAACTGACATTTTGGTCTAGACTTTATGAAGATATCTCACGTTCATCCAATGATATCACTAATATTTCATCTCAGTATATGCGGCCGATCCCAGAAAGAGTCCAGTCCTACACTAGCTGATCATAGAGTGAGAAAGCAGGCTAGATTAGTCAAGGACCTACCTTCTCCCGGTAGAGATTATGAAGCCAGTCAGCACACTCCTTTTCATCTTCAGGAATCTCATCAACAGGAAAGCGCCTGGAGAGACAACACACACACACGTGAACGCACAAACATACACATGCACGCACACACACACACACACAGGGAGACTCTCGAGACCAGACCAACATTTCTTCATTTAACCAGACAAGTCATTAAGAACTAATGCAAAGGGGACCGGAGGGAAAAGGGGGGAAAAGATTAAACAAGACTGAGGGTACGTATGAAAGCACCAAGCTAACGTGTCTCAAGGAGCGACAACAAAAACAAGGCAGATAAACGTTGCAAGTTTCAGGGACATTTGGAATGTGTTCTCGTCAGACTTGAACAGTGAGAACAAGGTATGCTTTAAATGACATTTAATAAATGTAAGGACTGTCATCTGAGTACGGACTGAAGACTGGGTATAGGTAGGGGCTGATGTAACACCCCCACCCAGATTTATTCACACTACACTCTGCAGGTCTTGAACCCTGGGGCCCGTTCTTCGTACGTCGCTTAATACATCCAAGATCAAATGACACATCCAAGATGATTTCATCCTGCTAACCATGATCCGGCTAACTGGGTTCTTCGAACAAACCTGTTGTGTATGATTAGTATCACTGGATGTAGTTATTTGAGATAATTGCGCGATCATGTGTTGGCTTAAAAGGGGATATGTATCGATAGTAGAAACATTGATCAGCAACGCTGCTATTGGCTGTTCAGCATGGCCAAAGAACGTGCCCACTTTTTCTCCCAATAAGAACAAGATCTTTTAATGGAAGGTTATGCCGAACTTGAGTCGTTATTTAAAATGACAGGGAACAAACACCTCAAAATCTGCAAATGCCAGGAGAGTGGGCTGACAAAAAGTAGCAGACAAATTAAAGTAAAAGTGAAATACAAGAATATTCTACAAAATGGTAGCCTTTAATTCATACTGTCTTTATTTTAAAAAGCCACTTATTTTTCCTCCCTTTTAAAAACCACTGTTAAATGATTTGTTTGTCTATTTATAACAGCCACAAAGAAAAAGGCTGAAAAAAACGGTATCTCTCAACAATTACACTTTATCCCGCAATACCCGATTAATTTGAAAAGCTCTGCGAATTATTCTCCCACCTTCCGCAAGAGGTTGCTCGCGTATGGCTGCGACAGACTTCACTATCTCCTCCGCTTATAAAGCCTCAATCTAATCTTGTTTACATGAAGTAAACCTGCTCCCGAGCAGGTTTGAGCTTACGGACCTGTTGCTATGACGACAAGTCTAGGATGAGCTTCGAAGAACCAAACGATCCAAGATCATGCCAAATCGTCAACAATCAAATCCAGCTAACTGAGTTAGCGACGTACGAAGAACGGGCCCCAGGTCTCCAGCATGGGAAATGGACACTCTAACAAGGAGACCAAAGGCTACAACTAACGTCAGTTAGAGAATCCTTTGAGATCAGAGGAGTGAGGTTTACTCGAACAGCTACTACCAGCTGGCATCCGTTACACTGACAGATCCAGAAGGGATTTGTAAATAAGAGCTAACCAGCGCGGGAAGGACTAGGGCAAATACGCATTTTTGCAAAACAGGTCAAATTTGTTGATGAGACTTGTGATGAGAGATGAAAGTTTGGACCGAACCTTTGACAGAAGCTCTGAGTGGTGGTGTGACATTGATATAGTGTTATATTACCACATGCTCGTATTTTTAAATAGCAAACCAGCCAGTGCAAGTATTCATTCTTCCAGCAGAGGGTGCTGTGGGTCTGCAGGACATGCGTGACAGTGCGCTCCGGTGTGAGTACAGGTGAGTTACCTGATTTTCATGTCGGCCATATACTTGTCTCCCCTGACGACGCTCAGCAAGCTTGGCTTCTCGTTGCCACGGAAATTCAACGTCACGTCATACACAGCTGACACTGGGGAGCGAACACATGTCAGCCTAACCTGGTGAGAGTGGCTGTCTGTGGGACTGTCTGTCAGTCTGTCTGTCTGTGTGACTGTGTGTCTGTCTGATGTGTGTCTGTCTGTCTGTCTGTCTGTCTGATGTGTGTCTGTGTGACTGTGTGTCTGTCTGTCTGTCTGTGTGACTGTGTGTCTGTCTGATGTGTGTCTGTCTGTGTGACTGTCTGTCAGTCTGTCTGTCTGTGTGACTGTGTGTCTGTCTGATGTGTGTCTGTCTGTGTGACTGTCTGTCAGTCTGTCTGTCTGTGTGACTGTGTGTCTGTCTGATGTGTGTCTGTCTGTGTGACTGTGTGTCTGTCTGATGTGTGTCTGTCTGTCTGTCTGTCTGTGTGACTGTCTGTCTGTGTGACTGTGTGTCTGTCTGATGTGTGTCTGTCTGAGTGATGTGTGTCTGTCTGACTGTGTATCTGTCTGTGTGTGTCTGTCTGTTTGACTGTGTGTCTGTGTGACTGTGTGTCTGTCTGCGTCTGTCTGTCTGTGTGACTGTGTGTTGGTCTGATGTGTGTCTGTGTGACTGCGTGTCTGACTGTGTGTGTCTGTCTGTGTGATGTGTGTCTGTCTGACTGTGTATCTGTCTGTGTGTGTCTGTCTGTTTGACTGTGTGTCTGTCTGACTGTGTGTCTGTCTGATGTGTGTGTGTGTACCTGTGCCCCGGAGGCAGGTCAGTGAGGTGGTGAAGCCCTTGGTGCGAGGCAGGAGGTGGTGTTTCAAGTGTGGCAGGCCCTTGCTGTCAGCCACCTGCATGCTCAACTCATGCTTCTTCTTGGTGAACCTGGTTCCCTCACAGTACAACAACAGCTGCAGACAAGACACACTGTTACACAAACGCTGTTACACAAACGCTGTTACACAAACGCTGTTACACACACTTACACACGTTGTTACACACACGTTGTTACACAACTGCTGTTAAACACACTTACACACGCTGTTACACTCACGATGTCACACATGCTGTTACACAAAATGTTACACACACACACTTACACACATGCTGTTACACACACGCTGTAACGAACTCTGTAACACACACGCTGTTACGCACATGCTGTTACACAACCACACGTTGTTAAACACACACACTGTTACACAAACGCTGTTACACACACGCGCGCTGTTACACACACGTTGTTACACACATGCGCGCTGTTACACACACATGCTGTTACGCACACGTGCGCTGTTACACACACGCTGTTATACACACGCTGTTGTACACACGCTGTGTTGTTACACACATGCACACTGTTACATACGCACGCACGCACATGCTGTTACACACACACTTACACACACTGTTAAACACACAGCTTTGAACAGACACTCATGTGCACACATGCTCACACTATTGCTCAGTCACACACAAATGACACAAGGACTCACATGCACACGCCCACACACTCATAAACTCAGTCACACATAAAGACTTTCTGACTCTGACACACACACACAGTAGTACTGACCCATATGTGCTCAGGATAGTCTTTGTAACTGGCCAGCCCTGACAGAACGGCGTCGCGATCATCCTCCCACTTCCTCTTACAGAACACAATCTCCAGGAAGTACCACGTCCAGCCAATCAGAGGGACCTTCAGCAGCTCATACTTCGCCAGCACTTTGGTGCTCTGGGAAGGCAACAAGCATTACACACATACACACACTAACCCAGGGGTGGGCAATGAGGGCCTGTCCTGAAGGTTTTAGATGTTTCCCTGCTTTAGCACACCTGATTCTAATGGAGGGTAATTTTGAGGCTTCCACAGAGCTTGATAAGGATCCTTCATAAGAATCAGGTGTGCTAGACCAGGGAAACATCAAAAAACAGGGGGGACAACGGCCCCCAGGACCTGGAATTGCCCACCCCTGCACTAACCACACACACACAGTATGCAGAGGATCCTCACACAGACACGCAGGACTGATCTGTACTGACCCCCAGCACGCCATATCTTTCAGACATGGTCCAACCACACAGGAAGTCGATCTCATAGTTGTGGTTGAGGATGATGATGGCGTGCTCCTTGCCGAAGCGGTCCACTGTGGCCTGGTCGGTGAACAGTGTGCACTCGGTGCCTGACCACCACTCCAGGGTCATCACCAGCTCTGCGGGCACACAGTAAGCCCTCAGTACTGGGGACCTGGTGCCTCCTTCCTACTCTTGTCTGTCTGTCTACTTGCTTGTCTGTCTGTCTGTCTTATCTATTCATCTATCTCAGGGTTGGGCAATTCCGGTCCTCGAGGGCCGCTGTCCTGAAGGTTTTAGATGTTTCCTAGCTCTTGCACACCTGATTCTAATGAAGGGTTGTCATCTGGCTTCCACAGAGCTTGGTAACAACCTGTTCATTAGAATCAGGTGTGCTGGAGCAGGGAAACATCTAAAACCTTCAGGACAGCAGCCCTCGAGGACCGGAATTGCCCAACCCTGATCTATCTCATCTACACAATATATCTTATCTAACTTCTCTGTCTTCATCACTATCCTACGTGTCTCTTGATGGCGCAAACTTGCCACCCCTGTCTTTTTTATGGTGGTGCGTGTAAGTGTGGTCTTGTGTGTGTGTCAGGGTAAGGTGTGTGTGTGTTGTACGTACGGCTCCAGAGTGAATAGGCTAGTCGGCAGTTGAGCCGTCGGTACAGTGCTCTGTTGAAAGGCCACAGGACGCAGGACAACAGCTGCAGGAAGTTGATGATCAGGCCACTGACCACAAACACCAGGCCCAACAACAGCTGGAACACAAACAGCCTCTTCACACTGTCCAAAAGGGCCATGGCACACACACACTCACACACACACACACACTCACACACACACTCACACACACTCACTCACACACTCACTCACTCACTCACTCACTCACACTCACTCACATACACACACTCACAGTCATACAGAGGTGCTCACACAGACAAACACACTCTCAGAGACACACACACCCCCTAGAGTATTGAGCAGTCATGTGCTCCCTGGGCTGGAGGCTACCTGGAAGACAGATATAGTCATCAGACACTGGCAACACACTGTCACACACACTCACACACACACACACACACACACACCCACACACACACACACACACACACATGAACTGAACACCAGGCAAGTGTACTTAGCTGCTGACACACTCATGCTGGTCACACACCCTTTCACCTAATTGGAACATTGCCCAGCCATTAATACTCCCCCCACTCCCAACCCCCCCACACACACACCACCACCTCCAGCAGCATTCACACAAATCCACAGTTTTAGCTTTCTGCTCTCTCTACATGAATAAAGGAAGCCTTCACATCAATCCTAAATAGGAAACATGAATCTCAACCTGGGTCAGCGTTACTACGAGTACACACAGACAAGGGATGACGTAGCAGAAGCAGCGCTTACCTGAGGCAACCTAAGGCTGGACACCGTGCTCTCTGAAGGCCAGGCTGGAACAGAGAGCCGGCTGGAGGACAGCAGGCTGGTGGACAGCAAGCTGGAGGACTGCAAGCTGGAGGACAGCAAGCTAGAGAACAGAAGGCTCGAGGACAGCAAACTGGAGGACAGCAGGCTGAAGGACAGCAGGCTGGAGGACAGCAGGCTGGAGGACAGCAGGCTAGAGGACAGCAAGCTGGAGGATAGCAGGCTGGAGGACAGCAAGCTAGAGGACAGCAGGCTGAGGGACAGCAGGCTGGAGGACAACAGGCCGGAGGACAGCAAGCTAGAGGACAGCAGGCTGGAGGACAGCAGGCTTGAGGACAGCAAGCTGGAGGACAGCAGGCTGAGGTAAACTCTATCCTGGCTTCCTCAAGGCTCTCCCAAGTAGGAGTAAACTTTGCACAGTTGCCTCACTGCCAACGAGAAAGAAAAGGAGAGAGAGAGGAAAGGGGGGGGAGCATCAACAGTGAGGGAGGGCCGGGGTGGGGGGTAAGGGGTGGGGTGTTTACAATCACCTGATCCTCTCAGGCGAATAGCTGGCAGTGGACACACACACCACTGGTTACTGGAGTTCATCCCAAGTCTGCTGCACTGCCCCGTTTCCACAAACACACACACACACACTTCACACAAAACTCACACAAAACATTTCTGAGAAGCCATCCCATAAATGTTTCTTATCCTAATTTCGGTTATGTTTAACTTTGTTTAACTGATGGCCTTCTGTACTGTTCAAGAATGTCCATTCAGTGGGAATGCTATTGTGTCTCATACTGAGCTTTTTAGATTTAGATAGAAATTCCAACAGTAGATAAAGGTTTACAGAGAAAAGTAATGGTAACACTAAACAATATTTTAGTGCACAAAAAAAGAATAATGTAAAAAAAAATTGTTGCAAAATACACTCAAATTGTCCTTCTCAACTTAAAAAAAAGAAACATTTGTAGTGGTCTCTCCAGTTTTCCTAGAGCAGTATATGTGTGTGTGTGTGTGTGTACCGTATGCATGCATGTATACATGTGTGTCAAAGGACTCTGCCCTCCTCAACACACCTCAGCTCAGGCCAAAGACCCGACAACAGAGACAAGGGTTCATTATCTGTCTGAACCCTTCGCCACAGCGTGTTAGTGCTGTGTGTAGTGTGTGTGGTATGCACTGTGTAGGGTGTCTGGTAAGATTAGTAGTGTTGATGTTAGTTTGGGGGTTGTTGTGGAGAGAGGTTGGGGGGGGGGGTAATCAGGGATCTATATGGCCCTCACACACCCAGACACACACCATCTGGTGTCTGTAAAGCACACACACACACACACACACAACCTCAGGACAAACAAGTTTAGATCAGCAGGTTGATAATAGAATCATGACTTTATCTTTATTGCATCTTAACATACATCTTACACCTTATAAATGTGGATTTGTACACTACAATCTTTATTGTAACATGTTATAAAATACTTAGCACTAGAAACGGTACCAAACAGTTTCTTCAGACATGTCAGAGTACCTGACAACTGAAAACATGGAGGACACAATGAAGAGAGCCAGCTAGCAGAAGCCAGGGTCAAGGGTCAGAGGTCATTCAGTGGAGCCTGTGGCATAGTTCCTCCTCCTGTCATGACGTCTTCGCAATGTCACAATGCACTCTGGGACTTGTAGTTTCAGATCCTGCTGCCTAGAGCAAGCACACCAGGATTCACTCACTCTCTGTCACTCACACAGACATGTCCCACCACCACAGCACTATGGACCAGTTCAGAATAAGACATATACAATATATAATTACACGGTTTAGTGTAGACCCCAGCCCCTAACCCTCTGGAATGTCCTGTGTTGCCATAGTAGCCGTCTTCAAATGTTTTTTCATGCTAATTCATGAATTACATCAACTAGCCTTCTTGGTACACTACCCTGCTAGAAACCTCCTCTCCTTTCACATACACACACACACACACACACACACACACACACACATAGTAGCATTATAGTTGGCACTGCCAACCTGCCCAGTTGAGACCCGTGGCATAATTATTATTATTAGCAGCAGGGTCTGCTAGGGTTTCTGACCCGGCCAGGCTGACCTCTGACCCCTGCTATCTGACCAATCCTGCTGGCTTTTTCATTCTTCTTTTTAAGCCCCCATAAACATCAAGTCAAAGAAATACACACACACGCACGCACGCACACACACACACAAACACACGCATATGCATACACACGTACACACACGTACACACACGCTCACATTAACACCACATTTACAGGTACACCAGAACACAGATGGAACTGTTGATGAGAAGCTGAGGAGATAACGCCCGTCAATCAGACCAGAGCCGGTCCCTGATTGGTTCTGCACCGAGACACACCCCTTCACACTACCACTGAAGATCAGCGGGTCCAATTCTACAGAGCTGTGGTTCCAGAGCAGTGGTTCTACAGCTGTTCCCTATGTGGGGTTCCAGAGCAGTGGTTCTACAGCTGTTCCCTATGTGGGGTTCCAGAGCAGTGGTTCTACAGCTGTTCCCTACAGTATGTGAGGTTCCAGAGCAGTGGTTCTACAGCTGTTCCCTATGTGGGGTTCCAGAGCAGTGGTTCTACAGCTGTTCCCTACAGTATGTGAGGTTCCAGAGAATTGGTTCTCTCAAGTATGGTTCTAGACCTATGATTCCCTAGCAGTGGTTATAGAGCTGTAATCTTAACTGTTTACCTTATAAACTTAGTTGATCTGATAATGTATGTTTGATTATTAAACAGGAGATTTGTCACAGAATGAGCATGCCAACATACTGCTCCAGTAAGATATGCCAGTCACAGCTAATAGTTCCAAGCTGATTTTCTCTTCAACTTATTGTAAAATACAATGAGATTAAAAACTAAAATACATAAAACCACAAATGAAAGGGGAACACATTGAAATGTCAGGGTCCTTGCATTTCAAACACTGTGGAATAAAAACCGCACAAATGAGAGGCTCCAGGATAACCCAGGTACCAGCTCAAACCATGCCAGGGGTCAGAGGTCAGGCATTCCCTCAGCTGTGATTGGCTGGAGACCTCTTCACCAGCTGCCATGATTGGCCTGTCAAAATGTGGAAGGTTCACGAACACGGCTCCTAACACCCACTTCCTACAGTAGGAATGTGTGTGACTTTAGGAGTGTTTGCGTGAGTGTGTTTGTCTGTGAGTGTGTATTATGAGATTTGTGTGTGATTTTCAGTGTATTTGGTTATAAATGTATAGTCAGGACCAGGATCAGAAGGTTAAGTTCCATCACCAAGGGAACAGAAGAGACGCAACTAGAGAATCACTGCTCGCTTCCTCTCCGTCCCTGCCGCTCTCCTCTGCATCCTTCCATCTTCCCTCTATATCTCCCCATCCCTGCCCCTCTTCATCCCTGCTCCTCTCCTTTCCATCCCTCCATTTTTCCTCTATATCTGTCCACCTCTCTCCTCTCCACCCCTCTTTTCTCTACCCCTCCTCCTCCTATGATGTGCTGTGCTGTTAGATTCTAAGGCAATGTCACGTTACAGGTCAGATGACAACATCTATACATTGTGCGATTGTGGCGTTGGGGCAGGGGCAGGTAGTTTTGGGGGGATGGGAGAGGAGGGCCGGGGGCCATGGTGGGAGGGTGGGGGGGGGGCGGGCCTCTATAGGACGGTGGCCTCCAGGACGATGGCGGGGTCCTCGATGTCAGCCTTGCTCTGAACCATCCTGAGCTCCAGCTGGGGGGGGCTGGGACGACGGCCAGGGCCCGCCAGGTCTGTCAACACACACACAAACACCATACCACACACACCATACCACATACCACACACACCACACACATACCCCACACCACACGCACCATACCACACACCACACACACACCACACACACACACACACCAGTAGAGTGTGATGTCAGAAGGAGGGTGTGATGTCATCACCAGTAAGAGAGTAGAGACAGAGTGTCTCACCGTGAGCGTAAGAGATGGTCCTCTGGATCACATGATGCATGACTGAGAAAGTCTTCTCACACGCAGTCTAGACTCCGGAAAAAAGGGTTCAAATCAGCTGGGGCTGCAACAGGCTTGTGAGATGTGTGTGTTTAGACCAGTAGGTCGTTAAAGCATCCATTTGAGGGAAAGGTTTGTGTTTGTGCCGTGCATGTGTGTGTTCAGACCTTGAGGTCGTTGGGGTAGTGGTGTGTCCAGGCCAGTAGCATGGCAGCAAACAGATCTCCTGTCCCCACAAACACAGCATCCACCTTGGGCACCTCCATCCGGACACGCTGGGTAGATTTGGTCCCATCTGGGAGCACTGCCACACAGCACAGAGCCACCCCCCCCCCCTCAGCATCTCCCAAACAGTAACACAGGTGAAGAACACCACACACACACACACATACCAGTTCGCTGGCTGCCCAGGGACACCAGGAAGCGGTCTCCAAGGCGGGAGGGGAGATCAGAGCTGGTGATCACCACCGTGTCTGGACCCATCTTATGAAGCAGGTCCATTACCTGGCCACACACACAGGATATGAGTAAAGCCAGACATGTTTGGGGTTTATATTAAACAATGAGCTCCTTAGTGAGTTCCAGAGACACACATACCTCCACAGCATCCTTCTCTGTGCTGATGTTCTTCCCTGTTAACAGCCTAACACACACACACAATGTGAAAATCTGTCAGTTTCAGCATGCACTATTCAGATTGTCCAGCAGAGGGAAGTAATCGACTGCTGTAGAATTTGAAGAATCTGAAGTTGTTTAATTCGCCATTCAAGTTACACAAACATGGAAAAAGAAGAAGTAAGCAATAGCTATACAGTAATACTAATCCACCTCCAAGTCCATCTGCAGTATTACTACAGTATATAACCGCAGTCTAATACAGCCAGACTGTGTTCTTTACTCACTCAGCTTCAAACTGGTTGGGTGTGATGATGTCGGCAACAGGAACCACCTTGTTCTTATACACAGGATGGAGGTTCTGGGGAACATACTGGACACACGCACACACACATCGTTTACACACACACATCAGTTACATACAGACACACTGGTCCAACACACACACACACCAAGTCTCACACACACTTCAGTTACATATACATACAAATAAGTTACACATATTAGTCACAAACACACAAGCATGCACAGGAACCAAAGCAGGCAGGCGCACACACATGCGTGCACACTCTCTCACACACACACACACACACACACACACACACACACACACACACACACACACACACACACACACACACACACACACACACACACACACACACACACACACTGATGAGTCACTACAGCCTCAAATCATTCCGCATTATTCTCTCTGCAGCTCTGGCTAATGGCATCTGTCAGTAGGAAATGAAATGTGGTGTTTCCCACATCTTCTCTGTCACACACACTCGACACACGCACGCCGCACATTCACACACATGCCCTTTCAAGGAATCCACAGCTTACCATAGAGCCGTGGTCGCCCAGTACTGGATCACACACTGTAAAATTACAGAAGAAACACTGAACACAGTTTCTCCCCACCACACAGACGCGCACACACTTCCACACACACGCACACACACACACACACAGACGCATGTTCATGTGATACACACCGTAGACGAGGTTAGGGTTTGCTCTCTTCAGCTCCTGAATGATGTCCACCACCATCTCCAGGAAGGAAGTGTCTCTGTTGTAGCCTGGCAACAAACACCTTTCGCTGTTTAGACGCAGTACACAACATCTGAGTGTGTAGGTGTGTGTGTGTGTGTGTGTGTTTTTACTGAAAGTGGAAAGGTCATAAGAAGTGGAAGAGAGCTGTTGGAATTTTGGACTAAGGTCAAAAGTGTGAGGGTGTGCATGTGGTGTGTGTGTCGTCGCGTGTGTCTGTGTCAGTGTGTGTGTGTGTGTGTGTGTGTGTCGGTGTTGTTAAGGACAGCGGTTTCCTGCCGCACACCTCAGCGGTCCCACTACCCGTCTCTGCCTCCCCTACCTCTCTCCGTCCTCCTCTCCATCTCTCCCTTCTTCTCTCTCTCCCACCCTCCCCCTCCCCCCAGCCTCTCTCTCACTCCCTCCTCTCTCCCATCTCTCTCCCTTCTCTCTCCCTTCTCTCTCCCTCTCCACCTCCTCCTCCCCCCCCTCTCACCTGTGAGAACGTAGTCGTAGTGATGGACATTGTTCAGCTTGATCCCCTCGTATAGAACATGCAGCTCATCAGCTGTTAGCACCTGGCCTTTCCAGTGTGAGTAACCTGAGGGGAAATTCAGGGGTCAGTCACCCAGGAGACAGAGACAGGTCACTAGCCGGGGAAACAGAGGTCAGGAGCTTAGGAGACAATGGCCTTCTTAGATACGGAGGTGTCAGCTAGGAGTCAAAACAGTCACCTGGGTGACCTACAGGACCTTGTCAGCACAGTTTAGTTCACATCATCCATTTAAACATGAAGTCCTCTCAATGATCTCTCCATCATCTTCTTCTCTCTTTTCATTTCCTGCTTTTCTGCTGTGGAAGGCCCAGGAAAGTGTTGGCGACAGTGAGGCTGAGCTCGGGGCTGGCAAACCCTCCTGATGGGGGTGAGGAGCAGGGGGGCGGGGGGGCTCTCTCAGACACCATCGCTGCTGCGGGAGTCGTGATGTCACATTTCAGGTGAGTCACCAAAGCAGGTCACATGGTGTGCTGCTGGTTGCCTAGCAACAGGCCAGAAGAAAGCCTGAGGGCTGAGAGCAAAGAACAGGCCTCTGCTCTCTTCTGAGCTGGTGTGTGTGAGTGAGTGTGTGTTTGAGTGTGCGTGTGTGAGCGCGCACAAGGAGGAGGGAATCTTTGTGATAAGGGCTTTGTCGTCATCATTTGCTGCTGTCGCAATTCTGACTCTGGAGCTGCTTCCCAGCTGCACACACACACACACACACACACACACACACACACACACACACACACACACACACACACACACACACACACACACACACACACACACACACACACACACACACACACACACACACACACACACACACACACACACACACACACACACACACACACACACACACACACTCAGAGCAGTGGGAAGAAGCAGCAGGCAGCAGCTGAGTGTGAGCAGCTGTGAGACTAGAGCAGAGAATGAGAGCAGCTTCCCTCTTCAAACCTGGACAGATCCTCCACTACGTGGTCTAAACTCACCCAGTGACACATTCACATCCCCTCAATGGTCAATTCATCTGCTCCAAAAACTGAAGGGGGAAACATTTCAGCGGAACCACAAAAAAATCTATTTAGCATGTCTTTTTAATCTATTTTTTTAATCTATTGCAAAGGGATTGAACCGTGATGTTTCAGGACAGGAATCCAGTCAGACAAGCAGACGGCTCTGAACGCACCTACCTGTGTGATTAGAGAACTGCACAGAGTTGATAGAATCTACCTCAAAGCCCAGCACCTGAGGACACACACACACAGACACAAACACACACACACACACACACACACACACACACACACACACACACACACACACACACACACACACACAGACAGACGTTTAAACAGTGATAGAACAGGCATTGGCAACACTAAGCCAGTATGTATTCTACAAGTTTCCAGAGAAACAACAGTGAGTACTTTATCTAGAACAATAACACTGTTTGCTCTATCAGGTTGACCCTAAGAAAAAATTATACAAAAAAAAAAAAAATTAAAAAACGAATATCACGGTCCTGCTGTGGTGACGTCAGCCAGGTACAAGCCAATCACATTCCTCAAACGTCAGTGTCGCTGTCATGCACCGCCTGCTGCTATAGAAGACAGAGGATATCCCCGTCATCATCTCCCTCATCATCTTCCTCATCATCTCCAGCACCGCACTCATCACCAGCATCTTCTTCACGTGACTGACAGCGACACGAGCAGACAATTCCACGGTTCAAGGAAATAATTCAGTATCTACACCGGAAAACCAATAGGTCTCCAAAACAGTCAAACACGGGCGTCTTTAAAGCTATGGTTTTAGTTTAACGGCTACTTCTGACGCTGACAGTGTTTACGGTGATGAGGATGATGAAGATGGTGTTGGAGGAGGATGAGGGTGATGTCTGATCACTTAGTTTGCAGACGGACTGTTCGACCGGCGTAGGAGGGAGGATATCTGGCGCTCGTGGACAGACCTTGACCGATAATCACAGGAACTGGATATTCAGTCATGTTACTAGATGGGAAATGTTTCCAACCAGGTGTTGCTGCTCCGTATTTGAACTGTCAACACTGTAAAACATGCCAAGTTCTAATAAAGGTGCCAGCCTAGCGCCGAAAGGGTATTTAGCCATGTGACCTTTCTGTAGCCGACCTGCACGTGCCCTGTAAAGCACACTTTCACCGGATAGACAACAACACAGCAACTGTCACGGTGCATTTGTATAAACGAATGACTAAAAAACATGCATGCGTTACCGGATAAGACATTTGTACCTGCAACGGGAACGACGCCGATTTGTTGCCCACATAACCCCTGACGACGTGACTCTGGATCGACAACACTCGGCATTCCATCTCGTGCATCCAGTAGCAATAAACCCCGTTAAATCCACGCGCTGGTTCGGTGTCTCGGGCTGCAGAATAAGCAGCGGTCCCGAATCAGTCCCCGATCCACAGTGTTGTCGTGTTGTCGGTGATGTTAACGGCAGCTCCAACAGCCAGTGAGCTGAAGGACATGGACCCACACAGGCACGCTCACTGACAAGACATCATTATTCTACAGGCATTCGTGATGGACACCTAAAAATCCACTGACACATCACGAGCGCAAAAAATTGAATGAACGTGACGACGATGCTATTAGGTCTCAGTAAATGAACCCATTCAATGTCTGCGTACAGAACATCCATGAAAGCATGTTTGAGTGTGCTATGATGACGCTGGGACGCTGTTGAGAACACGGCGTACGCTGCCAAATACGAGCTCTTCATAAAAGCCTGCGATGTCCTTTTTACTAACTTAGAACCGGAACATTTGGATGTGTTTGCGTGCGTGAGACCCCACGGGCAGTGCTGAGTCACACAGTCAGTACAGTCGTGAGCTCGTGACTGAGAGAGGACAGAGAAGAGGAGGAGGAGGTGGAGAAGGAGGGGTTGATCGTCACGATCATCATCAACACCATCATCATCAGAGATGTGGTGTCGTTTACTGCCCCCCTCTCGTGCATCAGAGTGGCTGTTGGTGTCATTGAAACCAGAACCCTTCAGGTGCCAGCTAGGAGTCATAAGCGAATGGAGAAACCCAGCTCAGCATATTTCTTAGGGCAAGGGCTTATGGCTTACGTGCCACAATATGAACAACTGAATGTAATTATGGATATAAATTATAGTCTTGCTTCATTTAGTTTTTAAAGGCTCACATGGAGAATACTGTGTGTAACCCAAACTCGTAGAGACACCATATCAATTACAGATGTCAACCCTACTGGTCTGAGGTGGCAAAATCTGGGTTTATAGTACGTTAGAACAACATTAACCATAATCCTTAGCTAGTTACAACAATGTTCATTGAGTGTTGCAATCATCAAGGTCATAAATGCGGTACAATCCAAACCTGTGTTCTTCGTGTTTGAATAAAACACCAACAGGGCCGGACTGGGACAAAAAATCAGCCCTGGCATTTTGGACCAGACCGGCCCATAACATTTGACAACACACCTTTTCAGTCTTTTTCGATGCAACAGTGCAAGTCTTTAAAACAATATACCTTGAGCCATGCAATGACTTAAATTGAATCAGTGAGGTTGGACACATGAAGTACTTCCAACCTTGTCATTTATTAACAGAATTACTGGAATGTACAGATACCTGCTGCATTCACATAACACAGACAAAATTATATAATTTGTAAAAGTTTGATTTTCTATCAGTTACGTAGCCTACATTGTCTCTACCATCTAGGCTACATAAAGGACTGCTATATTTGCAGGACAAAAAAGCTACTTAGTCAATACGTTAGCCTGGTACTGACCCACAAACAATAATAGTCCTGTAAGAAGTTAGAATGCTGCCCACTGACTTACTGTTATTGTTGGTGAATGGTGAACAAGTGAACACTCTCATCAGCAACGGGAGCTGATGAAGGCCCTGCTGTGACAAATATGGCCGAGATTTTGGCACACTTCGCAGCATTTTAACAGAGTGAGTTATTCTGCGCCACCTTTGCGTTTTTTTCTCCATCTCTTTCACCCATCAATAAACTGCACACCAGCGCACCAAATCAAAGGCAGGAGGTGTTTCATGATATGATTGGGCCGGTCCCCTGTCAGTCAGCGTGTAAGGGCCGGTCTTGCTCAATCTAACAGTGTGTTAGGGCTGTGTGATCTACTGATTATTGGCCGGTCAGACCAATATAAAAAAAATACACTGCTAGTCCTCTGCAGCCAATCGGCCAGCCCAATTGGAGGGAATTTAGAGGACAAAAAAAACAAAAAACTTAGCGAACTGGACCGGCCCACATTGGGTCAACGGCTCACCGGGACGATGCCCGGTATGCCAGATGGCCAGTCCACCCCTGAACACCAACCTGATTTATTACTATATTAAGAATCCTTGTACTGGAGCATGGTGGTTGTTATTTATCTACTGTTGTATCATTGTCATAGGCTGGGAGTCAAACCTGGGAGTCAGATCTTTCCACCAGTGTCAAGTGTCAAAGTGTCAAGCCAATCAGAGCTATTTATCTGATATTTACATTTACATGTATTCTTTTTGCAGATGCTTTTATCCAAAGCGACTTACAAGAGAGAGCTTTACAAAAGAGCTTCGATCACTGAGCATAGCAACGTGATAGACCCCAAAACATAGCGGGCTCATAGATGATAAAACATACATCATGAGAAACCAATTGTGTGTGCCCAAACAAAAATTCCCAAACATCAAAGCAACAACAACACTAAAGAGTTTCCCCTCGGAGATCAATGAAGTAATTCTGATTCTGAACAACAACAACAGCAGCTGATATTTATTGAAGTGCCATTAAACTCTCGGAACAAGTGAATCTTGAGCCTTTTCTTGAAGATGAGGAGACAGTCTGTGTTTCTGATGGAGGTGGGTAGTTGATTCCACCATTGGGGAGCTAGACGGGAAGAGTTTGTGTTGGGCCCTAGCGTTCACTGCTCGGAACGTCCGTACCGGGGTCTTGAATCTGATACAGATGGGAAGCCAGTGGAGGGCGATGAGGAGCGTGATGACATGACAGCGTCTAGGTAGATTGAAAACCAGGCGGGCTGCTGCATTTTGGATCCTCTGAAGGGGGCAGATTGTGCTTGCTGGAAGCCCAGCTTGTAGTGAATTGCAGTAGTCCAGCTTCGAGAGGACAAGAGCTTGGACTAGCAGCTGGGTGCAATGTTTAGACAGGTATATTCAGATTTTCCGGATGTTGTAGACTGAGGGTGAATCTATATGACCGGGAGACTGCGGCAATGTGTGTTGTGAGGGAGAGCTCGTCATCCAAGTTAACCCCCAGGTTCCAGGCAGAAGATGAAGGGGTCACTGTTGCGGATCCCAGAGTGATAGAGAGATCGTGGGTGATTGATGGTTTGGCCGGAATGATAAGATGTTCTGTTTTGGCAAGTTCCAGCTGGAGGTGGTGTCTGGTCATCCAGGCTGAGATGTCAGTGAGGCAGGCCTCGATTTTAGTTGAGATCCCTGGATCGGTCGGGGGGGAACGATAGGTATAGCTGCGTGTTTACAGTGTAGCAGTGGTAGGAGAAGCCATGGGAGGAGATGATTGGTCCGAGTGAGGTGGTGTACAGGGAGAATAGGAGCAGTCCAAGTACCGAACCCTGTGGGACTCAAGTGGAGAGCTCCAGGAGACCTGATAGGGTCTTCCCGTCAGGTAGGATGAGATCCATTCAAGTGCAGTGCCAGTGATGCCCATCTTAGAGAGTGTGGCGAGCAGGATCTGATGATTAACTGTATCAAATGCTGCAGAGAGGTCTAGCAGAATGACAACGACCTTGAGGCCGCTCTGGCAGACTGGAAGGCAGTGTTAACTGTCAGGAGGGCAGTCTCAGTGGAGTGGCTGGTCTTGAGGCCCGATTGGTTAGGGTCAAGAAGATTGTTCTGGGAGAGAAGTTTTGCCAGTTTGGAAAGTAGTTTTAGAAAAGAAGGATGACTGGATTAAGAGAGGGTTTTTAAAGTAGGGGTCTAACCATGGCCTGGAACAGTTTGAAAAGGGCCAGAAGTGAGGGAGGATTTGAGGACATGGAGAAGGAATGGTGTGATGGAAGGAGATATGTCTTGCTAAATAGAAAGTTACAGACAGGATACATTTAATAGAAAGATGCTGGCTAACTTTTTGTAGCTACGACAAAAGAGTGCTATGACAACCAAAATAAAACGAGAATACTTAGCTTAATCAAAAATAGATAAATAGATAAAGGAACGGACCGTCATAAAAGGTCACTTTCAGCTCTATTGTGGTTCAGGCGCTGAAAATCACTTGCTGTAATTATCCGTGCCTGGTCGCAACTCAGAACTGTATTCCAACTGGATCTTCGTAAATCAAGTCAAGCCGCTATCTTCTTCAGCTCTTGACTCTAACTTTCGGCTAATCAGGATGAATGAACACTGTCTAATTCACCGATGCTAAGGAGTTTCTTCAGGACGCACACGGCAGCAACTTTCACCAGCTCTGATATGTGACGGGTTTAACAAGATGACTGTACAGACGAGTACTCTAAGACATTTGCGTGGAAAAAAAACCAAGATGATTGATGAAAGGAATCTGGTCTGAAGTACAGTGACCGGAATAATCCACCGATTCCTAAATTAGTGTGGCAATTGTAGGCTGCCTAGGCTTCTATACACACACACAACACTTGCAAGTGCGTACCCACACCACTCAACTCGAATGCAACCCCCCCCCCCCCTCTCTCTCTCTCCAGATCAGAAACTGGATCTTAAGGTCAGACAGAAGATCTTCGATGGCTAATGGCTCCATGATGTAACTGGAGTGTCACTTCCAACCAGCCTCCCTTCCTCCAACAACCCCTCCCCACCCCGGCCTTGGCATCTCGGTAACACTGACTGCTGTTGTTCCCCAGATACATACAAACACACACCTTCTGTGTAACCCGAGTCCCTTCTCCATCAGGGAAGGGTTTTGGCTCTGAGACACCTGTTCTAACCTGACAGATCCAGTAGGAGGAGCCTAGTGTAGGGTAGGAGAACGAGAGGGTGCACCGAGTTAGCTATCCAGACTGAGGGTCAGACAGGCATATGTAGCACGGTCAGTCATCATCACAGTCATCCAGTTCATCCAACAACCAGGCGGTCAGTCTGTGTGATTGTGGACCAGCCAGTCAGTTGAACTCAAAGGGGCTGGGATGATTTCCTGGTTGAGGAGCCAGAACGATGCCTGATAGGATAATGACCAGCGAACATACGGCTACCACAGAAGGAACACACTCACAGGAGGTCAGTAGCACTCTCACACTCTCATGCTAACACTGTCTCACTCACACACACACACGCTAACACTGTCTCACTCTCACACTCTCATGCTAACACTGTCTCACTCACACACACACACGCTAACACTGTCTCACTCTCACACTCTCATGCTAACACTGTCTCACTCTCACTCTCTCATGCTAACACTGTCTTACTCTCACACACACACGCAACACTGTCTCACTCTCACACTCTCATGCTAACACTGTCTCACTCACACACACACACGCAACACTGTCTCACTCTCACACTCTCATGCTAACACTGTCTCACTCACACACTCTCATGCTAACACTGTCTCACTCACACACACACACGCTAACACTGTCTCACTCTCACACTCTCATGCTAACACTGTCTCACACACACATGCTTACACTGTCTCACTCACACACACACACACACACACACACACACACACACACACACACACACGCTAGCACTGTCTCACTCTCACACACATGCTAACGCTGTCTCACACGTTATTACTGTCTCACACTTGCTAACACTGTCTTACTCACACACACATGCTAACACTGTCTCTCTCTCACACACACACACACACACACACACACACACACACACACACACACACACACACACACACACACACAGAAACACGCTCATCCTAATCACGTTAACACTGTCACTCTCACAGACAACACTCTGACACACACTGGAGCTCCATCAGCATTGTTGTTGGTATGCAGGGTCCGGGGGCGGGGCCAGCAGGCGAGGAGGAGGAGTCTGCAAGTGAGGAGGAGGAGCTGCCGGTGGTGGAAACGCCCTCCAGCTGTTACATCAGCAGCTTGGCCTTCAGTGGCAGCTATATCCAGGAGCCCTCTCACCCCAACGTCCCCACCTACCAAACCCCACGCTCTGACTCCCACACATCCAGCCCCACCCTGCCCCCTGACCCCCATGTTCCCACCAGTTCCCCCCGCCTCAACTCCCTGGCCCCCCCAGTCCTCCCCCTGTCCCAGAGACATCACCCCGGCACAGCCCCCGCCATCATCAAGGTCCAGCCTTACATCCATGGTACGTACACATACATGTTCACACACGTGTTGTGTCTCTCTCTCTTACACTTACAAACACATAGACAAGCACGCATGTTTCTTCTTCTGTGGTGCTGCAGGGGAAAGTGGCGTTCTCTCTTCCCTTGTGGAGACCAAGTCGTTGCGAGGTTGCGTCCTGCGCCACTGGAGGGCGCTGTTAGTGCTGTTGGGGCTGATCCTGGCACTGATCCTGATTCTGGGGATAGGACTGGGAGGTACCTGTCTGTCTGCCTGTCTCTCTGCCTGACTGCTTGTCTGTCTGTCTGTCTCTGCTTGCCTGCCCGCCTGTTTGCCTGCCTGTCTACCTGTCTGCCTGTCTGCCTATCTGTATATGAAATCGCCTGTCTGCCTATCCGTATGTTGTCTGTCTGACCAGTCTGTCTCTCAGTCTCTCCATCTTTACAATGTGTAAATGAAATGCTTCATCTTATAGATCTGAGTGAGAGCAAAGACAAGGACAGAAGCAGAGGCCTGTGAGTGTGTGTAGTACATAGTGTGTGTAGTACAGAGGCCTGTGAGTGTGTGTAGTACAGAGTGTGTGTAGTACAGAGGCTTGTGAGTGTGTGTAGTACAGAGTGTGTGTAGTACAGAGGCCTGTGAGTGTGTGTAGTACAGAGCGTGTGTTGAGAAGTGTGTGTATGGAATAGATTTTGTGCAACCAGATCTTGTTGTTCTATGTAACAGGATACAGCTGTACTAAGTGTTACATGAGATTTCAGAGGAGCCTTAACAGTGTCAGTATGTGTCTGTGTGTTTGTCTGTGTGTGTGTCTGTGTGTGTGTCTGTGTGTGTCTGTGTGTGTGTCTGTGTATGTCTGTGTGTGTGTCTGTGTGTGTGTGTCTGTGTGTGTCTGTGTGTGTCTGTGTGTGTCTATGTGTGTCTGTGTGTTTGTGTCTGTGTGTGTCTGTGTGTGTGTCTGTGTGTGTCTGTGTGTGTGTCTGTGTGTGTCTGTGTGTGTGTCTGTGTGTGTGTCTGTGTGTCTGTGTGTGTGTCTGTGTGTGTGTCTGTGTGTGTCTGTGTGTGTGTCTGTGTGTGTCTGTGTGTGTGTCTGTGTGTGTCTGTGTGCTCCCGCAGTGGGACTGGGCTGTTCTGGAAAGTTCCGCTGTAGTTCCTCTCAGGTGTGTGTGCATCAGAGCTCCCTCTGTGACGCGGTCAAAGACTGTCCTTATGGAGATGATGAGCTCAACTGTGGTGAGACACACACTACACACACATACGCACACTCTCTCGTACACTCACACATGCTGCTACAGACACACACTCCACAACACTTTGTGTGTGTGCGTATGTTTGTAGTGCGTGTGAGTGGGCGTGGTTCCGTGCTGCAGGTCTGCAGTAAGGGGGCGTGGTGGACTGTGTGTTCTACAGTTGGAAACTCCTCCTCCCTGGGCCACGCTGCCTGCAGACAGCTGGGATACGACAGGTAAACACACCCCTCCATGATCAGACACGCCCCCAGGTAAAGACCCCCCCCCACCAAGGCACAGACACCCCACCCCAGGTACAGACACCCCCCAAGTACAGACACACACCCTCAGGTACAGACACACACCCTCAGGTACAGACACCCCCCCCAGGTACAGACACACACCCTCACGTACAAACACCCCCCCCAGGTACAGACACACACACCCAGGTACAGACACCCCCCCCCCCAGGTACTGACACCACCCCCCCAGGTACATACTCATCCCCAAGCACAGACACACACCTCCAGGTACAGACACCCCCCAAGTACAGACACCCCCCCAGGTACAGACACCCCCCCAGGTACAGACACCCACCTCAGGTACAGACACCCCCCCAGGTACAGACACCCACCTCAGGTACAGACACCCCCCCAGGTACAGACACACACCCAGGTACAGACACCCCCCCCCCCAGGTACAGACACCCCCCCCCCCAGGTACAGACACCCCCCCAGGTACAGACACCCCCCCAGGTACATACCCATCCCCCTCAGCAACTCTCTGCAGGTGTTGTCTCAGATTGGCACAGGGCCATGGTAGGTGTTCCTGCTCCATTAACTACAGAGGTAATCATGTTACCATCCCTCACCCCGAAATAAGTACACACACGCACACACACACTCACGCACATACATGCACACACATACACACACACACCCACACACACATACACACACACAAACACACACACAAGCATACACATGTGCACATGCAGACTGTTGTAAGTAGGTCAAGATGTTCTGTGTGACCATCACCCCTTTCTTTTCTGAGGAGCTATACAGAGCTTCTGGAGTAAAGATGACTGTCAACCAAACTATTTGTGCATGTGTGTGTGCTTCTGTTTGTGTGCTTGTGTGTGTGTGCTTCTGTTTGTGTGCTTGTGTGTGTGTGTGCTTGTGTGTGTGCGTGTGTGTGTGTGTGTGTGCAGTTACAGCAGCTCCAGTTCCCTCCCCCTCTCCTCTGTGGAGCCCTTCCTCCAGACTGGCCTGGTGTCGGTCAACCTCAACCTGCTCACCCTCCAACCCTCCCCCAGCATCCAAGACCCCACTCTCCTCAGGTAGACTAACCAATCCATCAACGTCTGATGTGTGTGTGTGTGTGTGTGTGTGTGTAACCTCTTCCCTGTTCTTTACCCAGTAAGACCAAGTGCAGTTCTGGAAATGTGACCTCACTCAGCTGCCTGGGTAAGTTAAGGAGTGTGTGTGTGTGTGTGTTGCGTTGGCGAGGAGTAGGCATTACCGTAAGATGACTTGCAATTTACACCACAGCCAGAGTGAATTCAGCCTGCTGAGCTCTTTCTTCACCCACCACCACCACCAGATTGCAGTCTCAGGTCCAGGCTCGGGTCTCGTATTGTGGGGGGGGCAGCGTCCCCCCCTGGAAAGCTTCCCTGGGTGGCCAGCCTGCACCACAAGCATACGCATACCTGTGGGGCAGCGGTCATCACACACACCTGGATACTGACTGCTGCTCACTGTGTCTATGGGTGAGACACATACATACACACATGTGCGCACACACACACATGCACACCTCATTAGAGTTAATGGTATGTACAGTCAATGACTGTGAGTTGACTCACACTGACTATTCATATATATAGTCATATGTATATCATGTATACATATGAGGATCGGGGGGGGTTAGATGGCTCAGCAGGTTAAGGCGTTGACATCACGATCGGAAGGTTGTGAGATCGAACCCTGGCTGTGGCTATGCGACGTTGTATCCTTGGGCAAGGCACTTAACCCTACTTGCCTCGGGGAGAATGTCCCTGTACTTACTGTAAGTTATTTTGGATAAAAGCGTCTGCTAAATGAATAAATGAAAATGATGAATATCAATATATCTGTAGTGTGTTTGTGTGTGGCAGTGTAAGGTTTTGTCACCTGAAAAAGTATAATAAAAATTATAAATAAATTAAATATCCATTTAGCTTTATCCAAAGTAACTTACAGTAAGAACAGGGACAATCCCCCTAAGGCAAGTAAGGTGAAGTGCCTTACCCAAGGTCACAACATCGCATAGCTCAGCCACCTAACTCCTAATAATGCTGAAATAATGTTGCTGAAATAATGGACCTAATTGGTTGGTTGTTCTCCCTTTGCCCTCCGGCTGTCCAATCAGATTTGAGGACCCTGGACAGTGGGTGGTGTATGTTGGATTGACAGCCCAGCCACTGAATGGAGCGGGGTCTCTGTCAGTGAAGAGGATAGTCTATCATGCCCTCTTCCGCCCCCGCAGGACAGAGTATGACATTGCACTCATCAAACTGGAGCAAGAACTCAGTTTCAACGGTACACAAACACACACACGTATATAAAACACACACAAGCTTCCGTTCAATCTGACAGGTAGACATCTTCTACGTTACGCAATTTCCCATTAGTATATTATTCCCCATTGGTCAACGTCACTTAAACCTTCTTAAAGTAGTATTTTTGTTACAATAACAGTGGAATGCAACCATTTCCTGAACGTGAGGATTCCCACAGACGCTGTGTTTAGTTTCAGCCAGTCAGGGTGACTGTGTGTGGCTGCCTGTACCTGCAGGCCTGGTGAAGCCCGTCTGTCTGCCCAATCACGGTGAGAAGTTAGAAGAGGGGCGGAGCTGTCAGATCTCCGGCTGGGGGGCCACACAGATCGGAGGTTAGGGGAGACACACACACAGTCACCTGGATACTCATCACTACTGACAGTGTCCATGGGGTAGACACACACATACATGCACCACTGAAATACCCAGCCACCCCCCCTCCCATCACGGTGTGTTTCTCCAGGGGAGCCCAGCGTGCTGCTCCAGGCTGCCCAGGTCCAGGTGCTCTCCAGCAGGCTGTGTGAGGCCCCCTCCTCCCCCTGGAGCCTCTGTGCTGGACATACACACACCGGACCTCACTCCTGCCTGGTGGGGCACACACGATCACACACGGTCACACACACACACACACGCACACCACACACGCACACCACACACACACACACACACCACACACACACCACACACCACACACACACACACACCAAACACGCACACCACACACACACACACACTACACACATACACACCACACACACACCACACTACACGCTTGCCAATTTGTACACTCGCTCCTGCCAACAGAATTGGACACCTTTTAATTGTGTGTGTGTGTGTGTGTGTGTGTGTGTAGGGGGACAGCGGGGGTCCGCTGGCCTGTGAGGGGGACTCTGTGTGGAAGGTGTGGGGGGTGTTAGGCTGGAGCTACGGCTGTGGAGAGAACAGGACAGGAGAGCTGTACACCCAGGTGCTTCATGCTCTACCCTGGATCCACACCGTCATGCAGGTACACACTACCTCACTATCGGCTCTGAGCTTTGCATATCTACTTCATATATCTAATGTATCTATTTAAATAGTGTATATCTAGTGAGAATAAATAATTGTATTGTATCTAGTGAGTCTATGAAACAGTTGTATGTTTAGTAAGTCTTTATAAGTGTGTTGTGTATTTAGTAAGTCTATCTGTGTTGTGTATTTAGTAAGTCTATCTGTGTTGTGTATTTAGTAAGTCCATATAAGTGTGTTGTGTATTTATTAAGTCCATACGAGTGTGTTGTGTATTTAGTAAGTATAAAACTCTTGTGTTTTGACCTTCAGGGATGAGTGACAGGAAGTCCAGTTGACACATTTTATCCAGACATTAAGGATATTGAGGATGTACGTTACCAAAGAAACACGTACATTGTGTTACTAATGCAGACACGTGGATACCAGCGTGTGTTAATAAGGCCATCATTATGACTAGCTGATAGTGGCTGTTTGTACAGAACATGGAAGTAAAGTTCTATTTGTTTATAAATCAACTGAGATTCTGATCATTCACACACACACACACACACACACACACAGCCTATCCAGTCAAGAGAAACATTGTTATTTATTATTTGATAAATCCAGCAGAGACAAAGAGGCCATGATGAAATGCAAACAGAGAAACTATAAACAAGTTCCTGCCAAGTCTGAGATATAAAAATATGGAACCCAGTCTGATCTGTCCCAACCCCTGACACCAGCACTGCTCTGAACTAGGAGGCTAGTATCAATGTCAGGTGTGTACTAGATAGTGTAGGTGTCAGGTGTGTACTAGATAGTCAGCTATTGTAGGTGTCAGGTGTGTACTAGAGTCAGCCAGTCTAGTGTCAGATTTGTACTAGATAGTCAGCTATTGTAGGTGTCAAGTATGTACTAGATAGTCAGCTATTGTAGGTGTCAGGTGTGTACTAGAGTCAGCTAGTCTAGGTGTCAGATGTGTACTAGATAGTCAGCTATTGTAGGTGTCAGGTGTGTACTAGAGTCAGCTAATCTAGGTGTCAGATGTGTACTAGATAGTCAGCTATTGTAGGTGTCAGGTGTGTACTAGTCAGCTAGTGTAGGTGTCAGGTGTGTACTAGAGTTAGCTAGTCTAGGTGTCAAGTGTGTACTAGTCAGCTAGTGTAGGTGTTAGGACAGTTTGAGACTGTGTTAAGAAGGTAAACACATTGTTCAAACAGGCATGCAGGAGAAAAAGGTGAAAGAGCGAGAAAGGGACAGAAAGCGAGAGAATGAGCGAAAGAGAGAGAGAGACAGTAGGACAGAATTCGAGAGATTCCCTCAGCCCAGTCCAGCTATGCCTCCCTCATCCTCCTCCTCCTCCTCGTCATCTTCCTCCTCGTCCTCGCTGTGAGTTCCCAGCATGACTTGCTGCATGGCCAGCGTGGCTCCGTCCGACGAGAGGCTCTGCAGCTCCTCCACGCTCACGCCCATCGTTACCATGGCAACTGGGGGACCAAGAAGTTACGGTTGACGAGAACTGGTTGCGATTCGGGTTGGTTCCTAAAACCCCGATTCCCATTGGTCAAAGTCCTACAATATGCGTCTTAATTGGTCAATGGATTCCCTCCTCAACTCTCCCCTGTATGGAGGGGACTCCATGGACGGTATGGAGTCAGATGGCTCAGCAGGTTAAGGCATTGACCTCATGATCTGAAGGTTGTGAGTTTTATTCCCGGCTGTGGCTATGTGATGTGTCCTTGGGCAAGGCACTTCACCCTACTTGCCTCGGGGGATTGTCCCTGTACTTGCTGTAAGTCGCTTCGGATAAAAGCATCTGCTAAATAAATATTTATTTACTACAGCTCGGTATAGGGAACGCCACTTCACTTTGAGGCCAAGCAACCATCAACTGCCCCCTTACACCCCTTCCTCATACTGTGTCTTCTTACACTTGTTTAACAACCTATAATGCCAAAACCCAAACCATTATACACACAGTGTGTTAATATTACAATCTGTTCCCAGAAAAGGTCAACTGACCCAGTGAGATCAGAAAAGCATCAGATCATTAGGTTAAGGGGTCAGATCCCCTAAACGCTCCACTTCCTGTCAGTTGATGTCAGGGAAACTGGAATATTATGGGATGTACCGTTGTCATCCTGTTCCTCCATCGCCTGGGGGAGACCAGTAGCCGTGGCGATAGAGTCAGGCCAGAAGCGCTGTGTTGGCCGGCTCTGATTGGCCCGTTTCCTGCTCTTGGGTGTGTCAGAGGAGCTGCTGTCAATCATGGGCTGGAGGATCCGCCTCCTGGCATTGATGAACCTGCGGAGAATCGACCGATTGAGAAGCCAGTCAGCAAACAGGCCAGTGGACTAGGTGGGGATGGTTCATGTTCTGTAAGGGTGTCTCACCAGTTGTTGACCTGTAGGAGGGAGAGGTTGGTCTGGATAGCTATCTGCTTCTTCTCTTCCTCTGTTGGGTAAGGATGCTGAGAGCGAGAGAGAGAAAGAGAGAGAGAGAGACATCAGACTACAGACTGTGCGTGTGTGTATGTGTGTGCATGAGTGTGTGTATATGTGTGTATTTCTATGTGTGTGTATGTACAGGGTGACACAAAAAAAAAACGTCATCACCTAAACTTGAATAACTTTAGGTGATGACCGTTTTTTTTTTGTCACCCTGTATGTGCATTTATATGTGTGTGTGTGCGTGAGTTTGTATATATATACCTGTGTGTGTGTGTGTATATATGTGTGTGTGTGCATGAGTGTGTCTATTTATTTACCTGTGTGTATGTGTATTTATGTGTGTGCGTGTATGCATGTGTGTGCATGAGTGTGTGTATATATTAATATACACCTGTGTGTGTGTGTGTGTGTGTGTGTGTATGTGTGTGTGCACGTGACTCACAGCGATGTGCTGGAAGAGCCAGGACCTCATGACGTTGGTGGCCTGCTTGGGTAGAACTCCTCTCTTGCTCCGGCTGTTCTCCTCCTCATGCTGTTGCTGCTGAGGGTAGAAACTCAGGTCCTGGCTGAGCTGCACCTGCAGCTACACACACACACACGCAAACACACACACACGCAAACACAAACACACAAGAACACAGGCACACACACATACACAAGAACACACACACACACAAGCACAACTTTACGGCATGTTCACAGCCATTTGATTGAACAGTTTCATAGTGTTTGTGTGGTTTAATGAAACATTTTCACAGTCCCTCAGTGTTTTAATGAAGTATTTTCACAGTACCTGTGAGTTTTAATAAAGTATTTACACATTATTTGTGCTTATTTGAAGTACTTTCACAGTACCTGTGGTGTTTTAATTGAGTATTTTCACAGTACATGTGTGTTTTAATTATGTATTTTCACAGTACCTGTGTTTTTTTATGAAGTATTTTCACAGTGCCTGTGTGTTTTAATGAAGTATTTTCACAGTACCTGTGTTTTCTGGAAGCGCAAGGTTCCGGGGGAGAGGCCTTGTGCCAGCACCTGACCCTGAGGGGTGACCACTGTGATTGGCTGGTACACTGTTCCACCTGCTACACACACACACACACACACACACACACACACACACACACACACACACACACACACACACACACACACACACACACACACACACACACACACACACACACACACACAAAGTAGCATATTGTTTTACTTACACTTTTCACATTTTTATTTTCTTATTTTACAATTACAACAGGATTTAATAAGTATTTATATATTCATACAAAAACATGTATTTTAAGTTATCTTTCTTTACTGTCATATGTCATTGCTGCTCATACTTCTTCTGTGGTTCATGGAGGTTCCTGCAGACTTGGGGATCAGTAAAGTGAATACCTGTAACCATCTGGGTGGGGTTGACTGTTGCCACGGTGAAGTTGCCATGTTGCAGGGCAGAGGCTGGGACCATGATGCCCTGTGGACTGAGGGTTCCTGAACTGGGGCTGGTGTTCTACACACACAAACACACGGGTCAGTCTGGGGGAAAGCACATGTTACCACGTGTTACGTGTGTGTAACTGTACATGCGTTACCCATGTGTGCGTGTTACCTGTGTACATGTTACCTGATTGTGTGTGTTACCGTGTGTGTGTCTTAGTTGTGTACATGTGTTACCTGTGTGTGTGTGTGTTACTTCTGTACATGTGTTACGAGTGTGTGTTACCTGTGTGTGCCCAGGTGAGTCTGGGTTGTCTGGTTCCGCCCCCAGCAGGGTGTCAGAGTTCATCTTGGTCCTCAGACAGGCAATGTAGCGTGAGCAGAAGTCCTTACACAGGTCACTGACCTTCTCTAGCTCCAGTAGATGGATACGCAGCACCTGCAGAGCCCCCAGCATCTGCACACACACCACACACAGGTAACACACAAACAAACAAAACACACACTTCAGAAACACTACTCCAACCACCCTGCCAGCTTACATAATGCTGTGTGTGTGTGTGTGTGTGTGTGTGTGTGTGTGTGTGTGTGTGTGTGTGTGTGTGTGTGTGTGTGAGAGAGTGAGTCACCAGGGTGTCAGTGTCTGGGTCCAGGCTGCTGGCAGTGGAGCTCTCCTTCCTGTGACTGATCAGGAAGTTGTCCAGGTCAGTGCGAAGGGAGGCGGAGCTTACACACTCTGGCGTCTGAGTGGACTGCTCACACTTCTCAAACATGAGAGCCAAGAGGGGGAACAGGGGGTGTCTGCACACACACACACACACACCATCAGAAAAACACACATTGTTTTACACCCACAACAAAGGAGAAGGCGAGGGGGGAGGAGAGTACCTGTAGATGTTGGATTTGTCCGCTTCCATGGGGGTCTGAGGGGAGGAGGAGATACCTTCTACACCTTCTGTCCTCTCCTCCTGCCCCCTTCTCTCCTCCTGCCCCCTCCTCTCCTCTTGCCCCTCCATCTCCTCTCCTACACCCATGACTAGGATCTGGAGGAAGACAGAGCACAGAAACAGTGAGTACTACACGCATCGCTATGACATCTTCAACACTAGTATGGGAGTGCTTTCCCCTTGCCCTCACCTGGTCTACCTGGGGGTAGTCCTCCATAGCAACCAGCTGCTCTGCCATATCAGTGTCTCCAGCGATGCCGAGTCTCTCTCATGCCAGTCCAGGCCACCTTCAGTCCTACACACGCGTACACGGCTGTAACACCTCTTATTGGAACTACAAGTCCACATGTGGGTAATTCTCAACGTTAAAAGTAGCGTATCGCATTCCTTTCGACATTCATTTCCACTTATATCGCTCATTTACCCCCCCCCCACACCCCCCCCCCACACCCCCCAACCGCAACCCCCTCCCACCCCTTCATCGTGTGGGCATTTACGACTAAAAGCTACACGGTCAACGGCTCGTAACTACACGGAGGTGCGGACACAGCGGACTCTGGCTCCGAATAGCGCCTGGAAGCATCTGGTTTTTTTAGGGTGAGAGCTGGGGTGATCTGGGGTGCGTGGTCTACCAGCGGCGGGTGTAATGTAAACAATTGAGTGGACTATGTTCTCCGTTAAACAGAAAACCAGAGGTATAGTGACCACACAGTGGCCAGATGACCAGACCGGTCGGTTAGTGCATAACACACAGGGCCTGGGCCATTCCCCCCTCTCTCTCTCTCTCTCTCTCTCTCGCTTCTCTCTCGACAAACAAGCCGACATCTTTATTCCGCCACCGCAGCGGCTCCCCAGTCCGCCTCGGGTCTCTCACGCTTCCCTGACCCCCTCCATACCGGCATGTCCTCTCTTTGCATGACGAAGCCGCTGCATCCGAGCATGCAGCGTCGATACTTAGATTGATGGGAGACGGGAAAAAAAGAAGAATTTGAGTGACAGCTTACCTGGGTGCCAATCTTCGTCACGCTGACAAGGCGCTGCTGCAATCGCGGGCCGCAGTTTTCTCGTGTCGTCATCACGTACGGGCACGTCGACTATTTTTCTCATGAATATTTATGATGTGGGCGGAGCGTTGGAGCCAAGAACTGGAGTTGTCCCGCCCCGGAGGCTGAACCATGGCAGTCACATTAACGATATGGATACGCTTGTGGGGACGAGAGGGACCGATACGAACCAAATCCCAAAGTCTATTTTTACATCACGGTTACCACATCCATCCCCAGCAAGTGTAAAAGTAACAGTTGTAGTCTAAATATTCTTTATTTTACACGAACCATTTGAATGATCTTACAGCCACTATGCCCAAGCAGGAATATACATGAACGTAATGTATAGAAAACACAACATCGTTCATTCTGTTCAAACTTTATCAACCGGTTTCCTCCAGAGGTCTTTCCGAAGAAAAGCGAAGAATCTGGTTGTTGGCTGGTTATTTAGCGGACACCTCATCTATCAGGGGATCTAACGGGAGAGGGAAGAGAGGGAGAGAATCAGCCGATGCACATACTAGCACATTTATTACAACAGAATCCTCACTCTCAGCTATAATAATACTCATTTTGCAGACGCTTTTATCCAAAGTGACTTACAGGGACAAGTAGGGTGAAATGCCTTGCCCAAGGACACAACATCACATAATCACAGCTGGGGTTCAAACTCACAACCTTCCACCCATGAGGCCAACACCTTAACCCGCTGAGCCACCTGATTCCCGCTCAGCTATACCTGGGAAGGAGAACTGTGGGAACTGGGTGAGGTCTCCACCCCCAAACAGGCGCTGGAGCTTGACCTCCTCCTCTAACAGGGCTTTTTCATACTCTGTCCCTGCCTCCACCAGACCCCCACAAGCCCTGATGGGATGACATTGGAGAAACACACAATGCTATGAACATCTGTTACAAACAATGACATAAAGCCTTATGTATTTGCATATAGGACAAATAGCTAAATGTAGCTTATAGAGCTAAATATAGTTAGCACATGCTACATAGTTAACAGACCATATAAAGCTGCCAGTAGTTGTACTGTGCTATATATAGTTTCCAAAGCTACTTTTGAAGACTTTATAGACTTGAAGAGTGATAAACATGCAGGTCTTACTGGCTCCTGGTGGAATACTCTCTGATCTTGACCAGGAAAATCTTCTGAACCGGATCGAGACCGACTAGAGAAGTAGAGATATCATCATTATCCTCCTCATCATCATCATCATTGTGAGTTTTGGAAACAGGAAAAAGCTGTTAAACTGAGGTTTTGCTGTGAGAGTATATGCATGTGTGTATCTGTGGGCATGCATGTGTGTATCTGTGTGTGTGTATCTGTGTGTGCACGTGTGTATCTGTGTTCATGCGTGTGTGTGTATCTGTGTGTGTGTGCGTGTATTTGTGTGCATGCGCCTGTGTGTGTCTGTGTGAGCGTATGTACCTTCGGCAGTGTCTGCTTCATCACATGGTCCCAGCATCACAGAGTCTTCAGGGTCTACTGTCTCTGAAACTGGGGCAGCCTGGTCCATAGCAGCCATACCTGCCAGCTCAGACTCAATAGCAACTTCTGTTTCTTCTATCTCCTGGCCAATAGCAACCTCTGTTTCTTCTAGCTCCTGACCAATAGCAACCTCTGTTTCTTCTAGCTCCTGGCCAGTAGCGACCTCTGTTTCTTCTAGCTCCTGGCCAGTAGCGACCTCTGTTTCTTTCAGATCCTGGCCAGTAGCGACCTCTGTTTCTTTCAGATCCTGGCCAGTAGCGGCCTCTGTTTCCTCTAGCTTCTGGCCAATAGAAACCTCTGTTTCTTCTAGCTTCTGGCCAGTAGCAGTCTCTGTTTCCTCTACATTCTGGCCTATAGCAACCTCTGTTTCCTCTAGCTTCTGGCCAGTAGCAGCCTCTGTTTCCTCTACATTCTGGCCAATAGCAACCTCTGTTTCCTCTAGCTTCTGGCCAATAGAAACCTCTGTTTCTTCTAGCTTCTGGCTAATGGCAATCTCTGTTTCTTCACGCTCCTGGCCAATAGCAGCCTCTGTTTCTTCTAACATCTGGCCAATAGCAGCCTCTGTTTCTTCTAGCTCCTTGAAAATAACAACCTCTGTTTCTTTCAGATCCTGGCCAGTAGCGACCTCTGTTTCTTTCAGATCCTGGCCAGTAGCGGCCTCTGTTTCCTCTAGCTTCTGGCCAATAGAAACCTCTGTTTCTTCTAGCTTCTGGCCAGTAGCAGTCTCTGTTTCCTCTACATTCTGGCCTATAGCAACCTCTGTTTCCTCTAGCTTCTGGCCAATAGCAACCTCTGTTTCTTGTAGTTGCTGTTGAATAGCAACCTCAGTTTCTGCTAACTGTTGGCCAAGAGCACTATCAGCTACCTGCAGTTGGCCAATGGCAATTTCAGCTGAAGGCTCTAGCTCAGTAACAGCCTCAGCTGCCATCTGCTGGCCAATAGCAGCCTCAGCTGAAAAGCCCTGGCCAATTGCAGAGGCGACTGCTTCTTCACTGATGACCTCTACTGCTGAGTCTGTTATCATGGAGATTCTCTCTGCAGGAGGGGTGGCTACAGGCTCTTCTAGGGTAGTTGAGAACACTACTGGGGCAACTTCTGCTTCTTCAGGGGTAGTTGTAAAGTTTACTGGAGCAACTTCAGCATCTATTGGGGCAGCTGTGGCCTCTACTGGGGCAACTCCAGCTTCTACTGGGGCAATTGTGGCCGCTACTGGAGAAACTTCAGCTTCTACAGGGGCAGTTGTGGCTTCTTCTGCAGCAACTCCAGCTTCAACTGGGGCAATTGTGGACTCTACTGGGGCAACTTCAGTTAGTACAGCAGCTGTAGTGACCTCTACAGGGAGAACCTCTGGGGCAGCTGCAGCTTCTACTGGGGCAACTGCAGCTTCAACAGGGGCAGTCCTTAACGCTACTGGTGCAACTTCTAACTCTACCAGGGCCACTTCAGCTTCTACTGGGGCAACTGCAGCTTCAACAGGGGCAGTCCTTAACGCTACTGGTGCAACTTCTAACTCTACCAGGGCCACTTCAGCTTCTACTGGGGCAACTGTGACCTGCACAGAGGAAACTTCAGCTGATACAGGGGCAGTTGTGACTTCTACTGGAGCAACTTCAGCTTCTACTGGGGCAATTATAACTTCTACTGGGGCAACTTCAGCTTCTACTGGGGCAGTTGTGAATTCTACTGGGGCAACTTCAGCTTCTACTGGAGCAGTTGTGACTTCTACTGGGGCAACTTCAGCTTCTACTGGGGCAACACTTGTTTCTAAAGCAACTGGATCTATGGGTTCTGTTGGGGCAATATCGATCTGTACATCAGGTGTAGTGACCTCAACTGTCAGAACTTGTACCTCTACTGAGGCCACTGCAGTCGGGACAGCTATTGGGGCAATTTCCAACTCTACTGGGGCAGTTATGACTTCTACTGGGGTAACTTCAGCTTCTACTGGGGCAGTTGTGCCTTCTACTGGGGCAACTTTCAGGGTTATTTCCGGGTCAACAAGATCTTGTTCTAAGGCAACATCTGGGGTGAAAGTTAAAATGGTTACCTCCTCCTCTGTTACAGGGGCAACTGTAGATTCCTTGGAAGCAGATATAGCATCTCCTGGGGCAAATGCAGACGTTCCAGCAGATTCCGTCTCAGCAGGTGTAACTTCTGCTTCAACACAGGCAGCTGGTACAGCCCTGGTCATTTCTGAGGGTAAGGTGATGTCTGAGGGCAGTTCAGGGGTAACTGTGGTAGCTGGTGTAGCTTTGGTAGATTCTGAGGGCAACTCAGGGGTAACTGAGGCAGCTGGAGTAGCTATGGTAGTGTCAGACAGCAGTTCAGGGTTAAATGGGGCAGCTGGTACAGATATGGTAGTGTCTGAGGGCAGTTCAGGGGTAACTGGGGCAGCTGGTATAGATATGGAAGTGTCAGAGAGCAGTCCAGGGGTAACTGAGGCAGCTGGTGTAGCTGTAACATAATCTTCTACAGACTGTGCCCTGAGGTCTTTGTCTGGGATTGAAGGATGCAGATCTGGGACCGGGACAGAGGTAGAGTGGGGGTCAGGAGGCCCTGGGTGACTCCCAGCCACAGCGGCCCCAGAGGGGGCAGTGCCTGTAGCTTTGTTTTTCTTGGCAGACCGCAGGCTCTGCAGCAGCTTGGCGATGTCAACAGGAGGCTGAGGTTTGGCCTTCTCTGCATCAGGCAGGGAGAAAGCAGGTACATGAAACACGCTGTTACACAGCATTGAGGTTCATCTCATTATGTTATTTGACAGTTTTATGTTTGCCGTAGCGCTGAGATCAACCAGATATTACTGTTCATAAACTAGCCATTCAAATTTCTTTGGTCAATTAAAACTGTTAATGGACAGACACGACACATGTTATTTATTTTTAAATGTTTTTTATTGAATTGACTTGGTATGTGCCGCACCTTGAATACAGAATTAACAAAAGCCTTTCATGTAACCATTGCTGTGTCAACCAGTATCAGTAGAAGTGTCTACTTTTTAAACGCATCTTTGCTATGACAAATGCTCCTACACAATTATAATTATGTCATACTGTTGTTTTCTGTTGGCTCAGCACAATGCACACATCATATTTAGTGTGTGAGAGAGGTGGATAAGTGAGATAAAGAGAAGTGAGATTTGTTTTAATTAACGAGTGGATTAACATTAGAATGTAAGACAGAGAGAGACGCTGTGTCGGCCTTACTAATGTGTGTCCTCCTGGTTCTGCTGTCTGTAGTAGAGCTCAGGGCTGCATGAGGACCCAATCTGGCCCGCATCACCACCTGCAGACCCTGGGCAGAACACAACCACAACAAAAACACCCATCAGTCTCGCCGCAGCCGCCCTCTGCTGGCGACATATCTAGAGGACTAACGACGCATCAAAAATCAACAACACTACACAAAAGACACACCTCTTTCACACATCGACTGGAGGACTCGACAAAGACAATAACACTTAAAGGGCTTTTACATTAATGCATCGGAGTTAGTTGTCAGTTTTTAGTCTGCTACCCAGACAATCAGCCGAGACAGAAAATACATTGTCACGTAAATAGTGGTGGGGCAGTCAAATTTATGGTAGCCTTTAATCTAAAACCTACCACTGATTTGCACCACTGTTTGCACTACTGTGTATATAACCGCCCCCCCTTCCCTCTGTACTGTATATCTCTATACCCTCTCACTTACTATATTTTATTCCCCCATCGGTACAGCTAGCGCCCAACTTTGACCTCGATTTGTTTTTATATTTATTCTATTTGATCTATGATCTACCCTTATGTTCCATATATGTTCTATGTTTGTTCTTTCCTGCCATAGTAAATTATGTGTTTGTATATCTTGCCTAGCGAATAAAACAGATTGTGATTCAGTTTCTGATTCTGAACTCCACTGTGATAGATAAGGTTCAGGTACCTGCAGACAGCTGCGCCGTCCTGTGTGGAGGAAGGACGCCGCCATGTCTGTGCTCTCAGAACAGCGTCCGTCCGACACAGAGACCAGCTACCTCCGTTCCTCCACTGCTTAGAGAACGGAATGTTCACGGTGAACGAAATGCACACATGTTGTGCAGGACAAGAGGAAATGACAGTGCTGTTAAAATGTCTATTTCCTCCCCAGCAAACCTCCACTCCGTGGCATGTTCTCTGTAGCGGTCTCCTTGTTGCATAAACATACTTGAAACGGATCGGAACGCCCTCTAAATGTCATAGATGACGGTGCCGCCCTCAGACTGGAGTGAACACAATGTACAGCACGGGCCTGTCCAAACACACCGCACACACGCAGACACACACAGACACACACAGACACAAACAGACACACACAGACACACACAGACATACACAGACTCTAACACTAGGAGCAACCTTGGTCCAATTTAATTTTATTTTCAACACTTAAGACAATACACTTCTGATACATTGATAACAATATGCTGTCATCAACATGGTTCTTCTACGGAGCTGATGTCATATATTAATATTTGAACAATATTCACAGACGTAGTGGGACAGAGGGGTGGGGGTGGGGGGGGGGGCAGTGGTTAGGGGGCAGTGGGGGGGGGCGAGGGGGGGGGAACGAGTTTTCTTCGTCATCATCTTCATCTCCTTGTCCTCCATTCAGGAATCCAGAGAGCAATTCACTTAACAGTTTCTCTCACTCTCTTTCACTCACGCACACACACACACTCACACACTCTCACACACACACACACACACGCAGCTGGTGAGACACAGTAATCTATTCCACCCGTACCGTTGGCTAACTAACGTAAATAAATTAACTACAGTAGTCACATCCAAAGTACTGGAACTGAACACGCGCGCGCCACGAACGCACACGCTCCGTCCGTCAGGTCACCTGTCCTGGTCTGATGCTGTGACATATCTAACTCTCCTGATATCACACACTCTCCATCTTCATCCCATTAAAATACATCAAAGAACTATACAATGCCTAGTAAGACATACACGAACACACGTACACACACACACACACACACACACACTGAGGAGCAGTGGGTGGGGCCCCTGGGGGCAGCAGGATGACAGTATTACTACAGTAATATTACAACAGGGCGGAGCCTGCTGGGGTGACGGCCTAGGGGGGCGGAGTCTGGGGCAGAATCTGGGGGCGGAGTCTGGAGGAGAGGTGAACAGTGTCTATGGCTCCTCAAACAGCTGCAGGTCGAGTCGCACGACAATCTCTCCGGTCGGGACCTCGTGCAGTAGCAGACGCTTGGTGATTGGTCCTTTAGAGCCCTGATCCTTCTTGATGTCAGCCAACCGGATCTCTGTCCTGCCCAGGAAGTCTACGCACACAGGAAGACCAACACTGAGCACAATCGGTAGCATGCATGGATGTGGTGTGTCTGCATGTGTTAGACCAGGGGTGGGCAATTCTGGTCCTCAAGGGCCGCTGTCCTGAAGGTTTTAGATGTTTCCCTGCTCTAGCACACCTGATTCAGTGTGTGTAGTGAGTGTGTGTGTGTGTGGTGTATGGTGTGTTAATGTGTGTGTGTGTGTGTGTCAGAGAGTGTGTTCAGGTAGTGGGTGTGTGTGTTCATGTGTGTGTCAGAGCGTGTGTTCAGGTAGTGTGTGTGTGTGTTGGTGTGTGTGTCAGAGCGTGTGTTCAGGTAGTGTGTGTGTGTGTCAGAGAGTGTGTTCAAGTAATGGGTGTGTGTGTTCATGTGTGTGTCAGAGCGTGTGTTCAGGTAGTGTGTGTGTGTGTGTTCGTGTGTGTGTCAGAGCGTGTGTTCAGGTATTGGGTGTGTGTGTTGGTGTGTGTGTCAGAGCGTGTGTTCAGGTAGTGTGTGTGTGTTGGTGTGTGTGTGTGTCAGAGAGTGTGTTCAGGTAGTGGGTGTGTGTGTTGGTGTGTGTGTCAGAGCGTGTGTTCAGGTAGTGTGTGTGTGTGTGTGTGTGTTGGTGTGTGTGTGTCAGAGAGTGTGTTCAGGTAGTGGGTGTGTGTGTTGGTGTGTGTGTCAGAGCGTGTGTTCAGGTAGTGTGTGTTCTGACCGTCAGGTGAGAACTGGTCCCTCTCGAACACAGTGACACAGAGGACGTCTTGCTCCAGGTCTTTGATGAAGAACTGACAGTTGGAGTTCCACTTGGGGTTGAGGGTGTCCTGCAGGGTCTTGGTGATGTGGCATTGGGAGCCCATGGTCACCTCACAGTAGGGGTTACTCTTCCCTGACACACACACACACCATGGGAACATCAGGCATGGGCAGTAGCATCGGCACTGGTTGGACAGGGTGAGGTGTGTGTGTGTGTGTGTGTGTGAGCAGGGTGAGGTGTGTGTGGACAGATTCAGGTGTGTGTAGACAGGGTGAGGTGTGTGTGAGCAGGGTGAGGTGTGTGTGGACAGATTCAGGTGTGTGTAGACAGGGTGAGGTGTGTGTGAGCAGGGTGAGTTGTGTGTGTGGACACATTCAGGTGTGTGTAGACAGGGTGAGGTGTGTGTGAGCAGGGTGAGGTGTGTATGGACAGGATGAGTTGCGTGTGTGTGTATGGGAAGGATGAGGTGTGTGTATGGGATGGGTGAGGTGTGTGTTGACAGGGTGAGGTGTGTGTGTGTTGTCACCGTGGGAACGGCAGGGTTTGAGCTCGATGCCTTCCACGATGTTGACCATCAGTCTGCCGATGCCAGTAGCTCTCTGAGACCTCACTGGAAACACACACACATACAAACACACACACATGCAGACACACACGCACATGCAGACACACACACGTTAGATGTTCACCCTAAAAGAAAACGCAGGAGCAGCATCAGTGGAGCGAGTGACAATGATGTTGATGATGTCATACCCAAGTACGCCTTCTCTCTCTTCTTCTTTTCTGTCTCGATGAAGAGTTCTGATGCTGCCTTGATCTTCTGCACCCAGGCCGTCCTGCACACACACACACAAGCACACACACACACCAAAAAATTGTAGAAGAGGGCTGTGAAAGGCCGTGAATTAAGTACACACGTAGGTATCACGCATGTGCTCAGACAGGTGGGTATCACGCATGTGCATGTGCTCAGACAGATGGGTGTCACGCATGTGCATGTGCTCAGACAGGTGGGTATCACGCATGTGTTCAGACACATGGGTATCACGCATGTGCTCAGACAGGTGGGTGTCACGCATGTGCTCAGACAGGTGGGTATCACGCATGTGCATGTGCTCAGACAGATGGGTGTCACGCATGTGCATGTGCTCAGACAGGTGGGTATCACGCATGTGTTCAGACAGGTGGGTATCACGCATGTGCTCAGACAGGTGGGTGTCACGCATGTGCTCAGACAGGTGGGTATCACGCATGTTCATGTGTTCAGACAGGTGGGTATCACGCATGTGCATGTGCTCAGACAGGTGGGTATCACGCATGTGCTCAGACAGGTGGGTATCACGCATGTGCATGTGCTTAGACAGGTGGGTATCACGCATGTGCTCAGACAGGTGGGTATCACGCATGTGCATGTGCTTAGACAGGTGGGTATCACGCATGCACATGTGTTCAGACAGGTGGGTATCACGCATGTTTTCAGACAGGTGGGTATCACGCATGTGCTCAGACAGGTGGGTATCACGCATGTGCATGTGTTCAGACAGGTGGGTATCACGCATGTGCATGTGTTCAGACAGGTGGGTATCACGCATGTGCTTAGAGAGGTGAATATCATGTATGTGCTCAGACAGGTGGGTATCACGCATGTTTTCAGACAGGTGGGTATCACGCATGTGCTCAGACAGGTGGGTATCACGCATGTGCATGTGTTCAGACAGGTGGGTATCACGCATGTGCATGTGTTCAGACAGGTGGGTATCACGCATGTGCTTAGAGAGGTGAATATCATGTATGTGCTCAGACAGGTGGGTATCACGCATGGGTTCAGGCAGGTGTTTGTTCAACCTACCTCTCGTTGATGCTCTCAGCACGGATGGTGTAGACACGGTCGATGTGCGAGATGTGGAAGATGGGCTCGTCTCCCGAGGGGTCGGTGGGAAGCTTCACCAGAACCTCGTTCAGGAAGATGGGCTGCTGGGGCAGGGGTCAAGGGGTCAAGGGGTCAAGAGGTCAGGTGTCAAGACCAACACAGAACAGGCAGCTATAGTCTGTGTGTTTGTGTGTATGTTCGGCACTGCCTTGTCGCTTGACCGAAATCAATTGGCCCGTAATGTTCGCGTGTGTGTGTGTGTGTGTGTACTTACGGTCTTGTACATGCGGTAGAGCAGGTGAGACTTGGTGCTGAACACCTTGTCAGAGTTGGATGCTCCCAGAGGCTTGGTGACCTGCGTGAGCAGCAGGAAGTCGTTGAACAGGAAGCCGTACAGCTCCTTGTTGCTCTTGGCCTTGTAGAGCCGCCCGCTGTGGAGGAACTTCCTGGGGCCCAGGCAGTTGGTGACGGAGTTGAACACTAGTTGCTGGAAGGAGACACAGGCGAACATGCGTGCGTAAAAACGACCATGGAGGTGCTTTCAGTCAGTGGGGAGTTCCGTTTGCAGTGTGTGTGTGTGTGTGTGTGTGTGTGTGTGTGTGTGTGTGTGTCCAGACCTTCAAGAAAAGGTTCAAGACTCACTTGGTCCGAGAATTTAATAGCACTAAGAAATATCAGATGTTGTCATTGTTGTTGATCAGTATCAGAATTACTTGTTAATCCCCGAGCGGAAACTCTTTAGTGTTGTTGCTTTATTGTTCGCGTCCTACAGGTAGACTAGTCCGTCGGAAACTCAACTTAAATTTGTAAACTATTCGGCTGTATGCTCTTATAGCTCTTCCCTTGGCACTTTTTGGTTCTCGCGATGTATGTTTCATAATCTATAAGCCTGCTATGTTTGGGGTCTATCACGTTGCTATGCTCAGTGACCGATGCTCTTTTGTTAAGCTCTCTCTTGTAAGTCGCTTTGGATAAAAGCCTCTGCTAAATGAATACATGTAGATGTGTGTGTGTGTGTGTGTGTTGCGGTGTTCTTACCTCAGACAGCCCCTCACACTGGACATGAGCCTGGATCCACTCCAGCCTATCAGAGTTCTCCTTCTCCCTGACCCCCTCGTTGACCTGGGAGCACAGTTCCTCAGCCTTCTCCAGAGCTGCCTTCAGGTGGCTGTGGTCTGGGTGAGCTTCTGGAGTGTTTTCCAGGATCTACACATACACACACACACACACACACACACACACACACACACACACACACACAAACACACACACACACACACACATCGCCAGCTGTCCATGATTTTCTGTGTGTGTGTGTGTGTCTGTGTCCATGTGCCTATGACCATGTGTGTTGTTGTGTGTATGTCTGTGCCTGTGTGTGTTGCTGTTATGTGTGTGTTGCTGTTATGTGTGTGTGTGTGTGTGGTACACGTACGTTCTTGATGATGAGAGGGTAGCGTGTCACCCTTTGCATGGGCTTCAGCAGGAAGCTGGACAGAGGCATCCCTTTACAGCGAGGGTCCATGGCCAGCCTCTGCTCTCACACACACACACACACACACATGCATTACCATGACAACCCTGTACGTTCCCCTAACCCAACCGGGTGTCCCAACAGCAACACCAGCCGTATGTTCCCGTGACAAACCGGGGCCCACGGTTACCTTGACGAAGTCCTTGAAGTCGGGCACCTCGTCTGTCTTCTGCTGGATGAGCGTAGCTCCGTTCAGCTGGCAGGAGCAGAAGCGTATGTACGGCTGCATGTGGGGCAGCTGAGACGTCAGGATGTCCCCGATCATCTTCACCGGCATCCGCTCCCCGGACATCTTCTTCCTGACTCTCAGTGCCCTGGGAGGGGGGGAGGAGGGTGGGGAGGATGGAGGGAGAGGTTAGGGTCCACTCTCCTCAGACCAGACCGGGGGGCAGAGACAGCGTGATGGGCTGGGGGGTGGGGGGTGGGGTTTGCAGGTTTTAGGGCTGGAGGATGCAGTGCCAGAGACGGACAGAGGGGGGCCTACTTGAGCAGTTTGATGTTGCACATGATCAGCTCCTTCCAGTTGACGAAGATCATGCCCACCTCCTTCTCTGTCAGCACCTCCGACTCCAGCAGAGGCTTCTGGAACACCTGCACACGCACGCAGCCATAGCTTACCGACACGGAACACTCGCAGACGTTTCACTGGAGGTCACGTGAAGAATGTGTGTGTGTTGATAAGTGTGTGCTGGTAATGTGTGGGTGCATGTGTAGGTCTAGGTGTGGTGTTGTGTGTATATCCAGGTGTGTGTGTCCAGTGGTGTGTTTCCAGGTGTGTGTGTGTGTGTGTGTCCGTGTGTGTGTCCAGGTGTATGTGTCCATGTGTGTGTGTGTGTGTGTCCATGTGTGTGTGTGTATGTGTGTCCAGGTGTATGTGTCCAGGTGTGTGTGTGCCCATGTGTGTGTGTGTGTGTCCAAGTGTATGTGTCTGTGTGTGTCCAGATGTGTGTCCAGGTGTGTGTGTGTCCATGTGTGTTTGTGTGTACAGGTGTGTGTGTGTCCAGGTGTGTGTGTGTCCAGGGGTGTGTGTGTGTCCAGGTGTGTGTATGTGTGTCCAGGGGTGTGTGTCCAGGTGTGTGTCCAGGTGTGTGTGCGTGTGTGTCCTGGTGTGTGTGTCCAGGTGTGTGTGTGCGTCCAGGTGTGTGTATGTGTGTCCAGGCGTGTGTGTGTGTGTCCAGGTGTGTGTATGTCCTGGTGTGTGTGTCCAGGTGTGTGTGTGTGTGTCCAGGTGCGTACCTCTGTGACCAGCTGCAGGTCATTGACGTAGTTTTCCTCAGTGAGGATGAGCTCGTGAGTGTAGCCCTGCCTCTTCCTCTCCTGAGGACTCAGCATGTCCAGCAGGTGGAGGTCAGCACACCCTGCAACACACCACTGGGTCAGACGCCTGCCAATCACACCCACAGCCAATCCCACTTCCCAACATTACACAAACAACCAATTGGAGGGCTGTGGACGTGTTCTGTCATCTCGTTGAGGTCTCCTGTTGCTAGGATACTAGGAGAGGAAGGGGTGGCTTTCAGAGCTGCTGTCTAATGAGACAAGTCTGAGAAGCTATGAAAGCTTGTAATCTGTATCCCATAATATGTTTGGCCATCCCCGCAAGAACATCCCATAATATGTCTGGCCATCCCCGCAAGAACATCCCATAATATGTCTGGCCATCCCCACAAGAACATCCCATGATATGTCTGGCCATCCCCACAAGAACATCCCATAATATGTCTGTCCATCCCCACAAGAACATCCCATAATATGTCTGGCCATCCCCACAAGAACATCCCATAATATGTCTGGCCATCCCCACAAGAACATCCCATAATACTTGGTGACTGGCTGGTGGGTGGAATCCCCCATGGATGTTTCAGTCTCTGTGACAACATTGTGAAATCATCAAACAGGAAGCTGCGAATGGACCAATCAAATCAGACCGGCAGAACGCACCAACACACAATCCGTTTGGTGGCTCGACCGTCATTGGTCAGTTGAGTGAAGAATCACACCAGCCTGGCGTCTCCATGGAGATTTTAATCATCATACATGTCAATATTCTCTACATGAAAGACCGCATGACACTTGTAATAAAGCTAGGAATAGTTTGTGTACATATTTTTTTTCCATTTGTACATTCATGTCACTTGTAAATATTTCAGACATCAAGTGCAACCATTACATTTGGGATAAGGGGAGCAGTCGTTCCCAGAGCAGATCTGAATGCAGCACAGTCTCACTGCACTGACCTACGCTCAACTTACACATTAGTGCTAGGTTACCAGGCTGCTGGTCGGACTTGTGACATCTTTTGGACTCAGGAAACACTACAAACAAAAACTGACAGCCTTCAGCCACTGACGGGAGGTGGAGGCTCATTGGAGAGACCAGTGAACCAATCAGGGAACATCAGAGTCCTAATACTGTGGCGCTGAGGAAGGAATCTCCTAGTCCGGGCCAGCGACCCGGCCCTACCTACCGAGTTCTTGGCCACGAGCCGGCGTTTAAAAAGACGAAAGCTACTGTGAGCAACACAAGGAAAGTAGTGTGGTATAACCGTTTTCCCCAATGTGTCGGGATGAACTTTATTCCGTTTGTCATGAATATAATCAGATGTCAACTAACCGTGTGTTGCCATGCGTATTAGTCTGATCTACCAGCGTACAAAATCTGCGTTCATATAGAAGGACTGTATACAGAAAGTCCCAATAAGTAATCACAACTACAATACTGTCATGTGACTAAGCCAGGGGTGGGCAATTTCGGTCCTCTGTCCTGAAGGTTTTAGATGTTTCCCTGCTCCAACACACCCGATTCCAACGAAGGGTCATTATGAGGCTTCCGCAGAGCTCGATAACGAGCTGTTCATTAGAATCAGGTGTGCTAGAGCAGGGAAACATCTAAAACCTTCAGGACAGCGGCCCTCGAGGACCGGAATTGCCCACCCCTGGACTTTAAACACCTTTTGGCCAATCAGATGGCTGCCCTCGGTCAACAGGACCAGGTTACTGCTGCCATGGCTACCGGTGGTGTTGTCGTGGTTACGAGGACGTGGTAACTTTTTGCTGTGTTTTGCGGTATCAGACAACTGCATGTAGATATGGCTGTCCTGTCTGTCTGGCCCAGTCTGTGTAAACATTGTTAAAGGCTTCATTAGCTAAAGCAGTACTGTCAGATTTAGCATACATACATATTCATACATATTAATTACAATTCATACATATTCATAGCTAGCTGAATCATATTCGATCATTTCAGGGGGGACTTTGTTCAGTAAAAAGCTCTGGTAAGATTTCAGGCAGACGGGGCCGCAGATAGTAAATTGATGAAGCATCTTTATATGGCGTTCATGTAGAAAAATAGACGACCTGCCCTTCCCCCCCTCGCTGCACACGACACAACATGTAAACAAACCATCATCGCTCTACTCTGACCACACACACTGGAGACTGGAATGAACTCCTTAAATATCAAACGCACACAAATGCGCGCGCACACACGCGCACACTCACACTGTGAGTGTGTAAACGCCACTCAGAGGTGAAGTCTGGTCCTTCTGGCGACAGACAGGCTGTGTCTGAGGGAAACAGACAGGAAGTCCCGCCCCCTTGGCTCAGACCTAGCCTTGGTCAGTCCAAACTGTCTATAGCAGCCTTCCCTTCACCTCCCCAGCCTCCTCCCTCCCACCCTCCACCACATACCCTCTACTTTACTCCCCCCCACTCCCATCCATATCCACTTCCTTTCTCCTCCTCCCCCCTTTTCTCCTCCTCCCTGCCTTTTCTCCTCTCAGCTACACCTTCCCTGCAGGAGCTAGGAGCTGGGAGTTAGGAGACAGGAGCTAGGAGTGAGGTGTTAGGAGCTAGGAGCTAGGGACTAGGGACTAGAATTCAGAGGGGCTGCGTTCTATTCCAAGTCCTCCCCTGAACAGAACGACCCAGTCACCATGACAACTGGTCATGCTGCTGTGTGATTGGCTGCTAGTGGGTCTCTCTGTGGAACTGAGGGCAGACATGGGCGTGATTAGTAGGGGAAGGGGCGGGACGTCCATTTGACTGACAGCTGTAGAACCAAATGGGTGTGTGGTTAGAGAAGCAAAATTCTACAGCTACTAGCAGAAAGCCACAGAGGGACCCACTATCCAGCCTCATACTCACACCTACATGAAGGTGTGTGTGTGTGTGTGTGTCTGTAGGTGTGTGTGTGTGTGTGTCCGTCTGTAGGTGTGTGTGTGTGTGGTAACAGTGCAGGCTTTTAGTCTTTTAGACAGGCTTTATGAGAGTCTGTCATTTTCTTGCCGTGTGTCAGTGTGTGTGTTAGTGTGTGTGTGTGTGTGAGTGTGTGTTAGTGTGTAAGTCTCTGAGGAGTCAGGCTGGCTGCGGCAGCTCTCTTCCTGGTCATGTGAGCATCATGTGACTGCTGCTGCTGTCCCATGGTCCGACGGGGCGTGGCCAGGGCGGCCAGGGGCGGGGCTAGGGCGCCGGGGGCGGGGCTAGGGATAGTGGGTCTCTGTGAGGACTTTCAGGGCGGGGGGAATGGGGCATATGACTCCTGGAGAGAGGAGGAGAACACAGCACAGAAGCAAATCAACACAAAAGGAAAACAAACAAACAACAACTAAACAAAAAAACATGTGACTGACCAGGAGCCAATGGGAGTGCTAGGAGCGTGCAGCAAGACAGGGGGGGAGGAGTCTAAACATGCTGGACATGAGGGGTGCAATGTTAGTATGGGGGGTGGGGGGGATCTATACAAACACACACACATTTGCGAGCACTACACATCGACATGCACGTCACACACACGCATACAACACACACACACAAAAACACACACAGTGGTTTGTGAGTGAAGGGTGTGGTCTGATGGTCTGAAGGTCTTCATAGAGGCCCTGGCTAGCAGAGATTCAGTGTGGTGTAACAGCAGAGCAGCCGAACCAGAACTGCTCCAGAACCGGATTAGAACTGAATCAGAGCAGAACTGGACTAGAACTGGACCAAGACGAGAACCAGACCAGAACAAGGCCAGTGCTGGACCTGAACCAGAATCAGATCCAGAAACAGACCAGATCCAGAACTGGACCAAAAGGGTTAAGTTAAGATGAATCAAGTTTCAGGAGAGGGAGACAAACCACAACAAGACCACCTCTGGAGAGAGAGCAAAGGTGTGTGTACGCGCATGTGTGTGTGTGTGTGTACGTGTGTGTGTGTTCTTACATTGCTGGCTTGGGTCCGTGTCGGTGGTCAGTTTGACATAATTGGACGGAAACAGCCCCACCGCGCCGTTCAACTCTCCTTTCCACCAATCAGGATCCTCCCTGCTCAGCACGTTGATGATGCTGCCTTTCCCAAACGGCAGCTCATCATCGTTCTGGGCCTGATAGTCATACATGCCGATCACCTGACACACGGCTGCACACACACACACACACACACACACACACACACACACACACACACACACACACACACACACACACAAACACACACACACACACACACATAAACACATACACACCCAAAGTTAATACTAGCTGAACATGTCTCAAGACATTGTGTTTTCTCCTCCCCTCCCTCGTCCCCTCCCCCTCACCTGCGCTGGGCGTGGGCAGCTTGGGTGGGGTTGGCTCTGTGGGCGTGGTCTTACTGGTACTGGGGCTCAAGAGCTTCACGTAGTTGGCCGGAAACCAACCAATCTGACGCTTCTTCCCCCGGGCCTGGGCCAATGAAAAAGAAGTAAGCAAAAGGGCACAGGTTTGCGTGCGCATGTGTGTGTGTATATGCATGTGTATGCATGCATATGTGTGTGTTTGTGTGTTTGAATGTATGCATGCGTGTATGCATGTGTATGCATGTGTATGCATGTGTGCATGTGTGTGTGTGTATTTTGTTTGTCTTAAAGCACATATAGCTCTTCCCTTGGCACTTATTGGTTCTAACGATGTATGTTTCATAATCTATAAGCCCACTATGTTTGGGGTCTATCACGTTAATATGCTCAGTCAGGACCGGCTCTAACTAATTTAGTGCCCTGGGCGAGATTACTGTATCCATGTATGTGTGTGTGTGTGTGTGTGTGTGTGTGTGTGTGTACCTGCAGCTCCCCCTCCCACCAGCCCCCAGGGTTCTTCTTCCTGATGAGGATCAGCTGACCAGGAGCCAGGGTGAGCTGCTCGGCCCCCGTGGCTGTGTAGGGAGCCAGGACCTGGGCTATCTCTGCAGGAGGGGACATGAAGCAGGGTTTATACCCAGGCAGGGCAGGGCGGGGAGATGTGGATCATAATCTAATGTGCTTTAGAACAATCTGTTGGTCCCCATATGGTGACTTGCCAGTGTTTGTTGTATCTCTTGCTTTATGTTCACAATCGTCGTGTTAAGCATTTATAGTTCTTCCCTTGGCACTTATTGGTTCTCATGATGTATGATTCACAATCTAAAAAACCCCACTGTGTTTGGGGTCTATCACGTTGCTATGCTCAATAACTGATGCTCTTTCTAAAAGCTCTCTCTTGTAAGTCGCTTTGGATAAAAGCGTCTGCTAAATGAATAAATGTAAATGTAAATGTAGGGCAGGGAGGTGTGGAGAGGCAGGGCAGGGAGGTGTGTAGAGGCAGGGCAGTGAGGTTTGGAGAGGCAGGGCAGGGAGGTGTGGAGAGGCAGGGCAGTGAGGTTTGGAGAGGCAGGGCAGGGAGGTGTGGAGAGGCAGGGGGGGAAGGCATGGAGAGGCAGGACAGTGAGGTGTGAAGAGGCAGGGCAGGGAGGTGTGGAGAGGAAGGGCAGGGAGGTGTGGAGAGGCAGGGCAGGGAGGTGTGGAGAGGAAGGGCAGGGAGGTGTGGAGAGGCAGGGCAGGGAGGTGTGGAGAGGAAGGGCAGGGAGGTGTGGAGAGGCAGGGCAGGGAGGTGTGGAGAGGAAGGGCAGGGAGGTGTGGAGAGGCAGGGCAGGGAGGTGTGGAGAGGCAGGGCAGGGAGGTGTGGAGAGGCAGGGCAGGGAGGTGTGGAGAGGCAGGGCAGGGAGGTGTGGAGAGGCATGGAGGTGTGGAGAGGCATGGAGGTGTGGAGAGGCAGGGCAGGGAGGTGTGGAGAGGCAGGGCAAGGAGGTGTGGAGAGGCAGGGCAGGGAGGTGTGGAGAGGCAGGGCAGGGAGGTGTGGAGAGGCAGGGCAGGGAGGTGTGGAGAGGCAGGGCAGGGAGGTGTGGAGAGGCAGGGCAGGGAGGTGTGGAGAGGAAGGGCAGGGAGGTGTGGAGAGGCAGGGCAGGGAGGTGTGGAGAGGCATGGAGGTGTGGAGAGGCATGGAGGTGTGGAGAGGCAGGGCAGGGAGGTGTGGAGAGGCAGGGCAGGGAGGTGTGGAGAGGCAGGGCAGGGAGGTGTGGAGAGGCATGGAGGTGTGGAGAGGCAGGGCAGGGAGGTGTGGAGAGGCAGGGCAGGGAGGTGTGGAGAGGCAGGGCAGGGAGGTGTGGAGAGGCAGGGCAGGGAGGTGTGGAGAGGCAGGGCAGGGAGGTGTGGAGAGGCAGGGCAGGGAGGTGTGGAGAGGCAGGGCAGGGAGGTGTGGAGAGGTGTGGAGAGGCAGGGCAGGGAGGTGTAGAGAGGCAGGCATGGTACTGGAACACTCTTTACCTGGCTTCTTTCCCAGAGAACCTGTCTTCCCTGCCAGTCCAAGACCCTAGAAGAGTAGGAGGAGAACCAATGAGAATGTGTGTGTGTGGGGAGGTGTGTTTGAGAATGTGTGTGTGTGTGTTTGAGAAGGTGTGTGGGGAGGTGCTTGAGATTGTGTGTGTGTGTGTGTGTGTGTGTTTGAGGTGTGTGTGGGGAGGTGTGTTTGAGAATGTGTGTTTGTTTGAGGTGTGTGGAGAGGTGTGTGTTTGGGAATGTGTGTGTGTTTGAGGTGTGTGTGGGGAGGTGTGTTTGAGCAGGTGTGTGTATGTGTGTGATCGAGGGAGTGTGTGTGTGGGGAGGTGTGTTTGAGCAGGTGTGTGTGTGTTCGAGGAGTGTGTGTGTGGGGAGGTGTGTGTTTGAGGAGGTGTGTGCGTGCTTACGTCTGAATCCTTGGGTTTGACGTAGTTGGAGGGGAAGACCCCAGTCCGGCCCCCGACCACGCCTGTCCACCAATCACCTTCCTTCTTGGTGACGGTGATGATATCACCCTGTTGGAAGGACAGGTCCCCCTGCTCACTGCTCTCATAGGTGTACATGGCCAGGTACTCTGGACACACACACACACACACACACAAGTCAGCTCAGTGTGTGTGTGTGTGGGAGAGGGAAGGTGTATTTGAGAGCATGTGTGAGGGATATACCTTCTCCCTGGTCAGAAAGCCTGGTTGGTGAGGGGGAGGGTCTCTTCATAGTGGGAGGGCTATCTGAGGCTCCAGACTCCACACTAACACACACACACACACACAGAGGGGGCGGGGTTACTACACGGTCTCATCATCCAGACCTGGAACGTTCCAGTAGCAGAGCATTTCCTACCTGATAGAGTGGCGGGGGGGGCCGGAAATGAGCTTGACGTAGGACTTGGGGAACCACCCCCTCTGGCCCCCGGCCACCTCCCCGAACCACCACATGTCCTGCTGCTCCAGCACGGTGATCACCTCCGCCTTGTTGAAGTTCAGGTGGTTATCCTTCTTCGCTCTCCAGGGATACAGAGCCTGGGCCTGCATGCCCTCCACCTTCTCACCCTGAGTCACACACACACACACGCACACACACACACACACACACATGCAAACACACAGACACACACACAGAAACACACATGCAAACACACGCACACAAACACACAGACAGACACACGCAAACACACACACACACATGCATACACACAATCACACAGACACACACACACAGGCAAAAACACACACGTAAACACACGCAAACACACACAGACACACCGAAGCACACACGCACATAGACACACACGCAAACACACGCACAGACACGCACACAGACACACACAAACACACAGACACACGCGAAAAACACACACACACACAGGACAAAAAAAGAATGATGTGCAGGTAGATCTGTGTCAGTACAATGTCATACAGACAGACCCAGAGATCCAAACAGTGTGTGTGTGTGTGTTACCTGTCCCAGTACTGGTGAAGGAGAGGATCCAGTGAGGGTGGCGGGGGTGAAAGCAGAGCGTTGTCGTAAGGCTCCTCCCCCAGCGCTGGGGACAGACAGCGAGGGCTGCGTGGGCCAGGCGTCCCAACTCTCCTCAGTCTGGCCCCCGCTGGACGGCCACCTGCACACACACCATCACTCAGCATCTGCTGGACTGTCTCTCTCTGTGTGAGCGTGTGTGTGTTAGCGTGTGTGAGGGTGTTAGCGTGTGTGAAAGTGCGTTAGCGTGTGTGCAAGTGTGTTCGTGTGTGTGAGTATGTGTGAGTGTGTGTGTCTCTGTTTGGGCCATCACTCACGTTATGCTGAAGTCAGCCCAGTTACTGGAGGCTGAGGACGAGGAGGAGGCGGGGCCAGGGGCGGAGCCAGGGGCAGGGCCGGGGCCAGGGGCAGGGCCAGGGCCGGGGCCGGGGCCAGGGGCTGGGGCGGGAGCAGAAGCTGGAGGAGGGGTTGCCATTGGTTGGCTGGGAGGTGTGGGCGTGGCTGCAGCAGAGCAGCGGAGGCTCATGGGTACCTCGCTGTCAGGGATCTTCTCAGCGTAGTTGGCAGGAAACCAGCCTGTCCTGCCCCCCAGCTCCCCCCCCAGCCAGCCTGGCTCCCCCCTCTGAGACTCATCCACCTGGAGGAAGGACACGCACGTGTTACACACACACACATACACACACACACACACACACTGAACAGGTGTGACACACACACCCACACAGTGGCTAGAGCACAGCTTGATGGATGAAGTAAGACATGCTCATGAAGAGATGGAAGAGAGAGAGAGAGAGAGATACAGGGAGAGGAAAGAGAGAGGGCAGAAAAAGTGATGAAATGTCATACTGATTACATACTAATTACATCACAGGCGATTGCACTGGATGAGCCAATGAGATTAGAAGCTGAAATGAAGGTAGACAACGGATTGGCTGAGGGACAGTGGGCTGGGCCAGCACTTACCCACTCCCCTTTCACCTTCAGAAGGAGGAAGGCAGGGGGAGAGAGGCAGTTGTGTTAGTTCTCTCTCTCTCTCTCTCTCTCTCTCTCTCTCTCTCTCTCTCTCTCTCTCTCTCTCTCTCACTCTCACTCTCACTCTCACTCTCACTCTCACACACACACACACACACACACACACACACACACACACACGGAGTCAGGGTGTCTTACCATAACAATGTCACCGGGGGTGATGGTGATTTCGTCATGACTACGGGCATCGAAGGGGTAAAGAGCTCGATAGAACAGCACCTTCACCTGGTCCTGGTTGAAGCCGCACACTGGAACCTTCTCTGTAAATACACACACACACCTGTCACTATCTGTACACACACACACCTGTTACTATGTGCACACACACACACACACACACACACACACACACACACACACACACACACACACACACACACACACACACACACACACACACACACACACACACACACACACACACACACACACACACACACACACACACACACACACACACACACACACACACACACACACACACACACACACACACACACACACACACACACACACACACCCCCCTGTATCAGTGTTACCTGTGGCGGGCCAGGGGCTGTGTGTGTGAGACAGCTGTTTCCCAGGGGGGTCAGTCTGCTGGAGGAACATGTGCCCACGCCCCTCCTCCTCTTCGCTCACCCTCTTCAGCCAGGTCTGGGGATCTGGAGGGGGACTAGGGGCCGGGGGGCCTCCCTGGCTGGGGCTGGGGGCTGGGGGGGCTTCATCTCGCCACGACACACTCTCTTCAGCGTGTGACAGCCTGGGAGGGGGATCGACACACACTTAAACACTATGTTTCTCTCCTAGAAATACTCCCATCTCTCTATGAACCCTCCCTCCCTCCCTCCCTCCCTTTCTTCCCTTCCTCTCCTTCCCTCCCTCCTCCCTCCCTCCCTCCCTCCCTCCCTCCCTCCCTCCCTCCCTCCCTCCCTCCCGCCCTCCCGCCCTCCCTCCCTCCCTCCCTCCCTCCCTCCCTCCATCCCTCCCTCCCTCCCTCCCTCCCTCCCTCCCTCCCTCCCTCCCTCTCGCCCTCCCTCCCTCCCTCCCTCCCTCCCCCTCACCCCCTCTTACCTGTCCTCCTGTAAGTCTGCAGACTTCCTCTCAGGGGCGGGGTGTGTGTGTGTGAGTGCGTGTGCGTCTCCTTCCTGTTCGCGGTGCTTCTGGCGCTGCTGCCTGCTGTGGATCTCCCGCAGCTCCTGCAAAGCAGCATGGGACACCGGAGGACAGGTAAGGGGGGGCGTGGGGGCCAGGGTAACAACACACGCACGCACTCACACCACAGCCTATGCTCACTGCAAGCACTGGTTGCCAATGACAACACAGTCGTGGTTATGTTACTGAAGACAGTCTGTCAGCCCAGGGTTTGGATTGGCTCGCGTGAGTGCAGTTCTGAGTTGTGATTGGCTTGCAGAGAGCATGGGATTGGGCGGGGGGGCAGGGTTCATGGGAGCAGACACATTGTCCATGAACCCCGGGTTAGATAACTATTACAACACACCAAGGTTACCATGGTGACACACAGATGGAACAGGCAGCTGCGGATGACTCTACTGGTTAAGGCAGAGATAAGCTACAGGTTAAAGATTACTCCTGGACCAAAACTACAAGTCCCATAAACCTGGGCTCAAAGATCGGGCAGCTGTCCTCCCTCCCACAACGGCAAGAGGTCCAGCGGGACTACAACTATTCCCCCAGCCGATAGATCTGTACACACGCATGCTGTTTCTCTCTTTCCCACACGCATGCACATGTATCCACAGAGCTAACTACAGCCCTGTGGACCAGGGACCAAACACACTCTCTTCACTCGGCAGAAACACCTAGCCACCCCAGCAGAGGTTTAACAAGACTGAACAGCTAGCAACAACTAGCAACAGCTAGCCTGACACCCTAACAACCGCAGAAACTTAGCAGCTAGCCAAAAACATCACCAGCAACATGGTAACTAGCCCCAACGAAAACAACATGCAGCAACACATTCAAAACGCGCTAGCGCTTCTCTAGCGTAGCTAGCCTCAGCAACGGTTGCCTGAACATGCTAATGCTAGCCCCAATGGAGCTATCCCAAGTAGAACAGCAACCCTGCCGGTCAGTGTTAGTGCTAGCCCAGCTAGCCAGGCTCTGCTAGCCTCGGTGGGTATTAGGAGCTGGGTCAGACAGAATACTACCCGGGCGGGGGGGGGGGGGCAGCAAGGTAGCCCCTTGCACAGACAGCTGTTGGCGTGGCTGTGTGGGGGGGGGGCGTGGCTGTTGGCGTGGCTGTGTGGGGGGGGGGCGTGGCTGCGTGTGGTCGAGGGGAGGGGGAAGCAAGGGGGGAGAGTACGGGGGGGGAGGGTGGGGTGGGGTGGGGGTGGGGGGGGGGGGGGCGGGGGCTCCACCTGCAGGAGGGAGTGTGCGCGCTGCAGGACGGCCAGCAGGCCAGAGACACAGTCCAGCAGAACAGCCTCCACTGACTCCTCCCACTGGAACACAGACAGGGGTCAGGGGGTCAAGGGTCAGGGGGCAGCCCTGACAGACCACCACCCTCTGCCCTGGCCACCTAGAGGCCAACACATGAGAAGAGAGCTGTATGAATCGGACACACAAACGTACACACACACACACGCGCGCACACACAGACTTGCACGCATGCACGCACACTGACGCACACGCAGGTGTGAGCATGTCTGTTAGTGATCACTCGGGTTATTCTCCTTGGGAGGGAGGGGGGGTGCGGTTCTGCATCAGTCCAGTGGGGGGTGGGGGTGGGGGGGCAGTACCTCCTCCTGCTGTAACTGCTGGTGCAGGGCCTCTATCCTGGTAGCATGGGCCCCATAGAAGCCTGCCAGTGACTAGCACACACAGGGTCAGGGGGTCAGGGGATCAGCCAAGCCACAGATACCACAGGTCAGGGTGGCAGGGGGCGGGGCAGGGGGGGGGGGGGGGCGGGGCAACAGAGTAGCAATGGTCAGATCCACAAAAATAACAGAAATAGAGCATAGTAGAGTGGGGAAGAGTGGAGGTTCCTGTCTACGGTGACACTGACGTGGTGGCGTGATGTTGCATCAGTGTGTCGCTCGCATCTCTGGGCACGCTTCCGCACACACACACCTCTGAGATAAACACTGATGAGGACAGACAGATGGATGGAAATGAGCCAGTCTTCTTCAAACATGCTGGACCTCCGTAGCAACATGCTGATCTGGTCTGGGGCTGTGAGGAGGCTGCAGGTGTGTGTGGTGGGGCTGGGGCGCTGCAGGTGAGTGTGTGTGTGTGTGTGGGGCTGCAGGTGTGTGTGGTGGGGGTGGGGCGCTGGAGGTGTGTGTGGTGGGGCTGCAGGGTGTGTGTGCGGGGCTGCAGGTGTGTGTGGTGGGGCTTCAGGTGTGTGTGGGAGGCTACAGGTGTGTGTGGTGGGGCTGGGGCGCTGCAAGTGACTGTGTGTGTGGGGCTGCAGGTGTGTGTGGTGGGGGTGGGGCGCTGGAGGTGTGTGTGTGGTGGGGCTGCAGGTGTGTGTGGTGGGGCTGCAGGTGTGTGTGCGGGGCTGCAGGTGTGTGTGTGGGGCTTCAGGTGTGTGTGGGAGGCTACAGGTGTGTGTGGTGGGGCTGGGGCGCTGCAGGTGAGTGTGTGTGTGTGTGTGTGGGGCTGCAGGTGTGTGTGGTGGGGCGCTGGAGGTGTGTGTGTGGTGGGGCTGCAGGTGTGTGTGGTGGGGCTGCAGGTGTGTGTGCGGGGCTGCAGGTGTGTGTGGTGGGGCTTCAGGCGTGTGTGGGAGGCTAAGGTGTGTGTGGTGGGGCTGGGGGGCTGCAGGTGTGTGTGTGTGTATGTGGGGCTGCAGGTGTGTGTGGTGGGGCTGCAGGTGTGTGTGGTGGGGCTGGAAGGCTGCAGGTGTGTGTGTATGTGGGGCTGCAGGTGTGTGTGGTGGGGCTGCAGGTGTGTGTGGTGGGGCTGGAAGGCTGCAGGTGTGTGTGTATGTGGGGCTGCAGGTGTGTGTGGTGTGGCTGCAGGTGTGTGTGTGGGGCTGCAGGTGTGTGTGGGGCTGCAGGTGTGCGTGTGTGGGCTGCAGGTGTGCGTGTGTGGGGCTGCAGGTGTGTGTGTGTGGGGCTGCAGGTGTGTGTGGTGTGGCTGCAGGTGTGTGTGTGGGGCTGCAGGTGTGTGTGGTGGGGCTGCAGGTGTGTGTGGTGTGGCTGCAGGTGTGTGTGTGGGGCTGCAGGTGTGTGGGAGGCTACAGGTGTGTGTGGTGAGGCTGGGGGGCTGCAGGTGTGTGTGCGTGTGTATGTGGGGCTGCAGGTGTGTGTGGGGCTGCAGGTGTGTGTGTGGGGCTGCAGGTGTGTGTGTGGGGCTGCAGGTGTGGGTGTGTGGGGCTTGTGACGGCCCTGGTGGGGCTCTGGGTAACTGCATGTATAATCAGTACTCTTTCCTATGTGCCCAGGTCACGTGCCCTAATGGCCAGGGGTATAAGAGGCCCGCCTCCCTCAACATGGAGGTCGATTCTCCTCCTCCCGGTCTTGGCTGTTGTTTGCGTTTTGGTTACTTTCCCTAGACTGACTTTACTTTATCTTACTTGATGTATTGTAATTGTATCTATTATTTAATAAATATCTTCTTTAATTGCAACCTGCGTGGGCCTCCCCTCTATGTTTCATTGCTCACGAGCCGGCATTGTTACAGGCTGCAGGTGTGTGTGTGGGGCTACAGAAGTGTGTGTGTGGGGGGGCTGCAGGTGGGTGTGTGGCTGCAGGTGTATGGGGGGGGGACTGCAGGTGTGTTTGTGTGGTGGGGCTGCAGGTGTGTGCGTGTGGGGCTGCAGGTGTGTGTGTGTGGGGCTACAGGTGTGTGTGGTGGGGCTGCAGGTGTGTGTGTGTGGGGCTGCAGGTGTGTGGGGGGCTCCAGGTGTGTGTGTGTGGGGGCTGCAGGTGTGTGTGTGTGGGGCTGCAGGTGTGTGTGGGGCTGCAGGTGTGTGTGTGTGGGGCTACAGGTGTGTGTGGGGCTGCATGTGTGTGTGGTGGGGCTGCAGGTGTGTATGTGTGTGTGTGTGTGTGTGGGGCGGCAGGTGTGTGTGGGGCTGCAGGTGTGTGTGTGGGGCTGCAGGTGTGTGTGTGTGAGTGGGGCGGCAGGTGTGTGTGGGGCTGCAGGTGTGTGTGGGGCTGCAGGTGTGTGTGTGTGGGGCTGCAGGTGTGTATGGGGCTGCAGGTGTGTGTGTGTGGGGCTGCAGGTGTGTGTGTGTGGGGCTGCAGATGTGTGTCGGGCTGCAGGTGTGTGTGGGACTGCAGGTGTGTGTGTGTGTGGGGCTGCAGGTGTGTGTGTGTGGGGGCTGCAGGTGTGTGTGGTGGGGCTGCAGGTGTGTGTGGTGGGGCTGCAGGTGTGTGTATGTGTGTGGCTGCAGGTGTGTGGTAGGGTTTCAGGTGTGTGTGGTGGGGGCTGCAGGTGTGTGTGGGGCTGCAGGTGTGTGTGGGACTGCAGGTGTGTGTGTGTGGGGCTGCAGGTGTGTGTGTGTGTGTGTGGGGCTGCAGGTGTGTTGGTGGGGCTGCAGGTGTGTGTATGTGTGTGGCTGCAGGTGTGTGGTGGGGTTTCAGGTGTGTGTGGTGGGGCTGCAGGTGTGTGTGGGGCCGCAGGTTTGTGTGGGGCTGCAGGTGTTTGTGTGTGTGGTGGGGCTGCAGGTGTGTGTGGGGCTGCAGGTGTGTGTGAGTGTGTGGGGCTGCAGGTGTGTGTGGGGCCGCAGGTTTGTGTGGGGCTGCAGGTGTGTGTGAGTGTGTGGGGCTGCAGGTGTGTGTGTGGGGCTGCAGGTGTGTGTGGTGGGGCTGCAGGTGTGTGTGGGGCTGCAGGTGTGTGTGGTGGGGCTGCAGGTGTGTGTGGGGCTGCAGGTGTGTGTGGGGCTGCAGGTGTGTGTGTGGGGCTGCAGGTGTGTGTGTGGGGCTGCAGGTGTGTGTGGGGCTGCAGGTGTGTGTGGGCTCAGTATTCACCTTGAGCTGTGTGTTGAAGGCGTCTATCTCCAGCAGTTTGGAGCGAGTCTCTCTCTCCACTGAGTCCAGCTGATCCTTCAGCTGCTGCCTGCTGCCCTCCTTCACCTCTACTGCCCTCTGCAGAGAGGACAGGGTATCTCCTGCACACACACACGCACACACACGGGCACACACACACGGGCGCGCACACACACAGGCGCACACACACACAGGGGCATACACACACGGGCACGTACACACACGGGCACACACACATGCACACACGCTCCAGTTAATAGTTTTTAATGTGCGTCTATTTAATTGTGCCATTTTGAAAACAACTGATTCAGACAAGGTATATTATTATTTTAACACTTAAGCTAACCTCAATTTATGAATAGCAGTGTGTGTGTGTGTGTGTGTGTGTGTGCGCGCGCGTGTGTGTGTGTGTGTGTGTGTGTGTGTATGTGTGAGCAGTACGCACGGTGCAGGCTGTTCTGCTGGACTTGCTTCAGCTGGTCGTTCAGACTCTGCTTATCAGGGATGAGTCGGCCCAGCCACTGCTGGGAGTCCTGCAGAGCAACACCACAGCTGAACAGAGACTGGATACAGGCAGGGGGAACAGGGGGAGTGTGTGTGTGTGTATACCTGTACCTGTAGCTGCTGCTGCAGGTGTGTGTGTGTGTGTACCTGTAGCTGCTGCTGCAGGTGTGTGTGTGTGTGTACCTGTAGCTGCTGCTGCAGGTGTGTATGTGTGTACCTGTAGCTGCTGCTGCAGGTGTGTATGTGTGTACCTGTAGCTGCTGCTGCAGGTGTGTGTGTGTGTGTGTGTGTACCTGTAGCTGCTGCTGCAGGTGTGTATGTGTGTACCTGTAGCTGCTGCTGCAGGTGTGTATGTGTGTGTGTGTACCTGTAGCTGCTGCTGCAGGTGTGTGTGTGTACCTGTAGCTGCTGCTGCAGGTGTGTGTGTGTGTACCTGTAGCTGCTGCTGCAGGTGTGTATGTGTGTACCTGTAGCTGCTGCTGCAGGTGTGTGTGTGTGTGTGTACCTGTAGCTGCTGCTGCAGGTGTGTGTGTGTACCTGTAGCTGCTGCTGCAGGTGTGTGTGTGTGTGTGTGTACCTGTAGCTGCTGCTGCAGGTGTGTGTGTGTGTACCTGTAGCTGCTGCTGCAGGTGTGTGTGTGTGTGTGTACCTGTAGCTGCTGCTGCAGGTGTGTATGTGTGTGTACCTGTAGCTGCTGCTGCAGGTGTGTGTGTGTGTGTGTGTGTGTACCTGTAGCTGCTGCTTCAGGTGTGTGTGTGTGTGTGTGTGTGTACCTGTAGCTGCTGCTGCAGGTGTGTGTGTGTGTACCTGTAGCTGCTGCTGCAGGTGTGTGTGTGTGTGTACCTGTAGCTGCTGCTTCAGGTGTGTGTGTGTGTGTGTGTACCTGTAGCTGCTGCTGCAGGTGTGTGTGTGTGTGTGTGTGTACCTGTAGCTGCTGCTGCGGGTGTGTGTGTGTGTGTGTGTACCTGTAGCTGCTGCTGCAGGTGTGTGTGTGTGTGTGTGTGTACCTGTAGCTGCTGCTGCGGGTGTGTGTGTGTGTGTACCTGTAGCTGCTGCTGCGGGTGTGTGTGTGTGTGTACCTGTAGCTGCTGCTGCGGGTGTGTGTGTGTGTGTGTGTGTACCTGTAGCTGCTGCTGCAGGTGTGTGATCTCGGCGATGCGGACCTCCCTGGTCTTGTTGGTGTTTTCGATCTCCTGCCTCTGAGCCGACAGACGAGACCGAACGTCCTGCAGCTTCCCCTCCAGCTGACTCCTCTTATCACTCTGAACACACACACACACACACAGGGTCAACACCATGCCCCGGGGACCTGTGTGTGTGTCTACGTGTGTGTCTGTGTGTGTACCAGGGCCTCCAACTCGAACTCCAGGGTCTTCTTGCGAGCCTTCAGTAGGACGATGTTCTCCTGTTCTCTGTTCCTCTGGGTCAGCAGCTCCTGTCTTCTGCTCCTCTCCCACTCCTGCTGCCTCTGACGCTCCAGCTCACGCTTCGCCACCTGACACACACACACACACACACACAAAAACGGCACAAACAGACAGACAAACAAACACACAGACACACACAGAAACACACACAGACACACACACAGCGTCAGATGACGACATGCATACACATGGCATTAAATGACGACACACACACACGTACGACTCTCACCTCCCTCCTCTCGATCTCCTTGCGCCTCTCCTCCTCCCTCTGCCTCTCTGTCTCCCTCTGCCTCTCCCTCTGCCTCTCCAGCTCCTGCTGCCTCCTGCTCTCCTGCTCCAGCCTCTCGCGCTCCTTGCGCTCCTCCTCCTCGCGCTCCAGCGCTGCCAGGCGCTGCTGTTCCTTCCTCTGCTGTTCCAGCAGGGCCTGCCTCCTCTTCTCCAGCTCCAGGTTCCCACGCTCAAAGTTCTCCCTTTTCTTGTCCTCAAACGTCACTGGTGGGGGGGGGGGAGAGGAGGAGAGGAGGAAGAGCAAGAGGAGGAGGGGGAGGAAGAGGAGGAAGGGGAGGAAGAAGAGGAGGAGGACAGAGGGGGAAGAGGAGTAGTACGAGGAGGAGGAGAGGAGGAAGAGCAAGAGGAGGAGGGGGAGGAAGAGGAAGAGGAGGAAGGGGAAGAAGAAGAAGAGGAAGAGGAGGAAGGGGAAGAAGAGGAGGAGGAAGGGGAGGAAGGGGAAGAAGAAAAGGAGGAGGAGAAGGAAGAGGAGGAGGAAGAGGAGGAAGAAGAGGAGGATGACAGAGGGGGGAAAGGAGGAGTAAGAGGAGGAGGAGAGGAGGAAGAGCAAGAGGAGGAGAGGGAGGAAGAGGAGAAAGAGGAGCAAGAGGAGGAGGGGGAGGAAGAGGAGGATGACAGAGGGGGAAGAGGAGGAATAGCAAGTGGAGGAGAGGGGGGAAGAAGACAGAGGACAGGAAAGGAGAATTCAGGGCAGGTCGTCAGCAGCGAGAGTTGGCAGCGGCTTGGGAGCGGGGATGAGGTGGTTGCCGTGGCGCCGAGTGGGCGTGTCTTACCTGGCAGCTTCTTGTCTGCGTTTTGCTCTGACTCCTCCTCCACCTCTTCCTGGACGCCTCTCTGCTCTGACTGCTGGCTGCTCAGAGACACACCACTGCCGCTACGCACACGCCTGCACACACACAGAAACACACAGAAACACACACACAGAAACACACACATATACACACATGTACACACACAACACACAGAAACACACACACACACACACACAGAACACCCAGAGCACACACACACAGAACACGCACACACAGAACACCCAGAGCACACACACACACACACACACATGTACACACAGGAACACACAGGAACACACAAAAACACATAGAAACACACACAGAACACCCAGATCACACACACACACAGAACACCCAGAGCACACACACACACACACACACACACAGAACACCCAGAGCACACACACACACGCACAGAACACGCACACACAGAACACACAGTTAACAGTCAGGCTTTGCTGTAAAGCAGGAGGTGAGGCGGGGGGAGGGGTGGGTATTACCTGAAGGTGGGGGGGATGTAGTCTGGGGGCAGAATCGGGGGCAGGGGCAGACCAGACATGGCCATGTCTATCAGGTGCATGGCCAGAATAAACTCCTCAGCTGTCAGCTTCCCATCCTGGTCGATGTCAGACAGGTTCCTACACACACACACACACGCACGCACACACACAAACACACAGACACAGACACACAGACACACAGAGAGACACACACACAGACAGAGAGACATGCACACGCACACATATGACTGTCAGTTAATCAGTCTGTCAGGCGGGTGTGTCTGTCTGTCTGAGGTCAGGGTCTCTCACCAGATAGAGGCCAGCTGGGTCTGGGGGAGGCTGGACTGCATCAGGATGGTCCTGGCCTGAGGACCTGAGGAAGCACACACACACACACATAGCATTATCGTATGTTCAATGCTGTCTTTCTAAGCATGACATTACCGTGTGTGTGTGTGTGTGTGTGTGTGTGTGTGTGAAAGAGTGTGTGTGTGTGTGTGTCTGTGTGTGTGAAATAGTGTCTGTGTGTGTGAAATAATGTGTGTGTGTGTGTGTGTGTGTGAGAGTGTGAGTTTGTGTGAGAGAGTGTGTGAGTCTATGTGTGTGAAAGACTGTGTGTATGTGTGAGTGTGTGTGAGTGTGTGTGAGTGTATGCGTGTGAAAGAGTGTGTGTGTGTGTACCAGTGAGGTGTCCGGACATCATCTTGTCGTGGCTGTTGAAGAGCTGTCGGTACTTTAGTCTGGAGGACTGAGGAACAGCCCAGTCTGTGGGAGGAGGGGCCACAGGGACACTGGGGGAGGGAGGGAGGCTGTTAGAGGATGGACATGTGTGTGTCTGTGTGTGTGTGTGTGTGTGTGTGTGTGTGTGTGTGTGTGTGTGTGAGAGTGTGTGTGTGTAACAAACCTGGCTGTCTCAAAGGACTGTCCCTTCTGAAGCTTGGCACTGGAGCGGCCAAATGATGAGCTCTTACCTAGACCTGAGAGAGAGAGACAGAGAGAGAGACAGAGAGAGAGACAGAGAGAGAGACAGAGAGAGACAGAGAGAGAGAGACAGAGAGAGAGAGACAGAGAGAGAGAGACAGAGAGAGAGAGAGAGAGAGAGACAGAGAGAGACAGAGAGAGAGAGACAGAGAGAGAGAGACAGAGAGAGAGAGACAGAGAGAGAGAGACAGAGAGAGAGACAGAGAGAGAGAGAGACAGAGAGACAGAGAGAAAGGGGGAGAAAGGGGGGGGGACAGAGAGAGGGGGGGAGAGAGAGAGGGATACAGAGAGAGAGGGGGAGAGAGAGAAGTATAGAGACAGAGAGAGAGGGGGAGAGAGATGGGGGGGGGAGACAGAGAGAGGGGGAGAGAGAGACGGAGAGACAGAGAGAGAAGGGGAGAGAAAGAAGGAGACACAGAGGAAGAGACAGAGAGGGAGAGAAAGAGAGAGGGAGGCAGATGAGACATCTTGACATGTTTATGCTCCAGGGGCAAGCCTGTTTTCATTGGTCCATACCTGGGTGGGAGAAGCCAGGGATTGGCTGGATCATGGCAGGAGCCCCATTGGCCAGGGGGGGTCCAGGAGGGGGCACGGATGACACCAGAGGGGGGGACATGCCCACCCCAGGGAGGGGGGGCAGGGGCAGAGGGGGCACGGCTGGCAGACCTGGCATCGGCCCCATAGGGGGCATCCCTGTGGACAAAACTACCGTCACCATGGAGACAAGCAGGATAGCCAAACCAGCAGTAAGACTGGATTCACACTGGATCTATATATAAATAAAATGAATAAATACTAATTTAGCAGACGCTTTTATCCAGAGCGACTTACAAGTACAGGGACATTCTCCCTGAGGCAAGTAGGGTGAAGTGCCTTGCCCAAGGACACAACATCACATAGCCACAGCCGGGTTTCGAACTCACAACCTTCCGTTCATGATGCCTTAACCCGCTGAGCCATCTGACTCCTTACAATATGAAGAAACATGGAACAAGAATGACAATACTAAGTGGTGGGTCTGACGTGTGTGCGTGTGTGTGTGTGCGGTACCAAAAGGGGCCTGTGGAGGCGGGACCAGAGGCAGGACGGGCTGCTTCATGGAGGGGGGCAGTGTGGGGGGCAGGGGGTGACCCTGCAGTTTGAGCTTGATCAGCTTCATGGCGATGGAGAACTCCTGCATGTCCATCTTCCCATCGCTGTTCATATCAGCCAGAGCCCTGAGAAAGGGAGGGAGGGAGGGAGGGAGGGGGGAGAGAGGAGGCAGGGAGGGGTGCGAACAGAGAAAGATGAGAGAGAGGAAACTGCAGATTAACAATGAAGCCCAAGGGAATGGAGATAAGGAGAGAGCAGGTAGAGAGATAAGGGGACCTTCTGTACAGAGAGAGGGGGGGGGGGGGAGGAGTCTCACCATATTTGGGCGAGGATGGGTGCGGGCAGACCTGACTGGAGGAAGAAATTCCTTGCCTGGTCACCTAGGACACACAGTGAAACAAGATGTGACATCATTCTGACTTAGAACTACACCCTTAACTGCCTAGACAGGGAGTTTCACTTCTCCACTGGGGCTGGAAATGAGGAAGAGTAAGTGTGTGCGTGTGTGTGTGAGTCAGTCACTGTAACGGTTGACATATCCTGCAGGTGTGTCTGCAAGTGTGTGCAGGTGTGTGTCACAATACCGGTGACGTATCCTGCAGGGGTGTGTGTATGCGTGCAGGTGTGTGTGTGTAGGTGTGTGAGTTACAGTACCGGTGACTTATCCAGCAGGTGTGTGTGTGTGAGCGTGCAGGTGTGTGTGGGCAGGTGTGTGGGTCGCAGTACCGGTGATGTATCCTGCATGTGTGAGTCACAGTACCTGTGATGTATCCTGCATGTGTGTGAGTCACAGTACCTGTGATGTATCCTGCAGGGGTGTGTGAGTGTGTGTGCAGGTGTGTGAGTCACAGTACCTGTGATGTATCCTGCAGGTGTGTCACAGTACCTGTGATGTATCCTGCATGTGTGTGTCACAGTACCTGTGATGTATCCTGCATGTGTGTGAGTCACAGTACCTGTGATGTATCCTGCAGGTGTGTGAGTGACAGTACCTGTGATGTATCCTGCATGTGTGTGTGTCACAGTACCTGTGATGTATCCTGCAGGTGTGTAAGTGACAGTACCTGTGATGTATCCTGCAGGTGTGTGTGTCACAGTACCTGTGATGTATCCTGCAGGTGTGTGAGTGACAGTACCTGTGATGTATCCTGCAGGTGTGTGAGTGACAGTACCTGTGATGTATCCTGCATGTGTGTGTGTCACGGTACCTGTGATGTATCCTGCAGGTGTGTAAGTGACAGTACCTGTGATGTATCCTGCAGGTGTGTGTGTCACAGTACCTGTGATGTATCCTGCAGGTGTGTGAGTGACAGTACCTGTGATGTATCCTGCAGGTGTGTGAGTGACAGTACCTGTGATGTATCCTGCAGGTGTGTGAGTGACAGTACCTGTGATGTATCCTGCAGGTGTGTGAGTCACAGTACCTGTGATGTATCATGCAGGTTTGTGTGTGTCACAGTACCTGTGATGTATCCTGCAGGTGTGTAAGTGACAGTACCTGTGATGTATCCTGCAGGTGTGTGAGTGACAGTACCTGTGATGTATCCTGCATGTGTGTGTGTCACAGTACCTGTGATGTATCCTGCAGGTGTGTGAGTGACAGTACCTGTGATGTATCCTGCAGGTGTGTGAGTGACAGTACCTGTGATGTATCCTGCATGTGTGTGTGTCACAGTACCTGTGATGTATCCTGCAGGTGTGTGAGTGACAGTACCTGTGATGTATCCTGCAGGTGTGTGAGTGACAGTACCTGTGATGTATCCTGCAGGTGTGTGAGTGACAGTACCTGTGATGTATCCTGCAGGTGTGTGAGTGACAGTACCTGTGATGTATCCTGCAGGTGTGTGAGTGACAGTACCTGTGATGTATCCTGCAGGTGTGTGAGTGACAGTACCTGTGATGTATCCTGCAGGTGTGTGAGTGACAGTACCTGTGATGTATCCTGCAGGTGTTGGGGTGAGGCTGTGGAACTGCTGGTCATGTTTGGATCTCTCATCCACTGAGATCACCCAGGCATCCAAACTCCCTGAAGAACACACACACACAAACACACAGGGTGGAGACTCTGGGATCTTATAGAGCATGCGCCCGTGCACGCACGCACGCACGCACACACACACACACACACACACACAGACACACACACACACACACAGACACAGACACACACACACACACACACACACACAGACACTTACCTCCGAAGGCTGTGGGAAACTGAGCCATGATTCAGTCAGTCAACTGCAGCTGAGCTGCAACACCTAGAGGGACACAGAGACTGGGGTTACACTGGGGTGTGTGTGTGTGTGTGTGTGTGTGAGAGAGAGAGAGAGAGAGAGAGAGAGAGAGAGAGAGGGGGGGGGGAGAGAGAGAGGGAGAGGGGGGGGAGAGAGAGAGAGGGAGAGGTGCATCAGGTCATCTGGAAATGATCAGTTCTTGCCTCCTACAACTACAGCCTAGGGGTCAACAGAGAAATTCAGAACGAAAGGGAGAGCGAGAGGGAGGGAGAGAGAGAAGAGGGAGCGAGAGGGAGAGAGAGGAGGGAGGGAGAGAGAGGAGGGAGGGAGAGAGAGGAGGGAGGGAGAGAGAGGAGGAAAGGAGAGAGGAGAGAGGGAGAGAGAGGAGAGACAGTGAGACACAGAAAAAGAAAGAGAGAGAGAGAGAGAGAGAGAGAGAGAGAGAGAGCAGAGGTCCTCCCAGCTGTGTAAATGTGAGTGGGAGGCCAGCCAGCGTGTGTATGTGAGGGAGGTATTTTAATCAAGTCCAGATCCCAGGGTGGGCGTAGCCATATCCTTGTCATGGATACACGTTTCCAGCCCATAATTCGATGCGGCAGGAAGCCATGCAGCAGGAAACATAAATAGCCTAATCGGACAATATCGTTGTCTGTGCACATACTGAAACACACACACACACACAGTATGAGGAGAGACATGACTCACTGTCGCTTCTTTGGATTCATTCACATCACAGCTCTCTGTTTAAGCACACACACACACACACACTCCCTCACACACATTCCATACAGCCTGCTCTGCCCCCCACCCCCACACACACACACACATACACTACTCTCCCTCACACACACTCCATACACCCTGCTCTGCCCCACACACACACACCATACACCCTGCACTCCCTCACACACACACACACACACACTCCATACACCCTGCTCTCCCTCACACACACACTCCCTCACACACACCATACACCCTGCACTCCCTCACACACACACACACTCCCTCACACACACCATACACCCTGCTCTCCCTCTCACACACACACACACACACTCCATACACCCTGCTCTCCCTCTCACACACACACACACACACTCCATACACCCTGCTCTCCCTCACACACACACTCCCTCACACACACACTCCATATACCCTGCTCTGCCTCACACACACACTCCATATACCCTGCTCTGCCCCACACACACACACACCATACACCCTGCTCTCCCTCTCACACACACACACACACACTCCATACACCCTGCACTCCCTCACACTCCCTCACACACACACTCCATACACCCTGCACTCCCTCACACACACACTCCATACACCCTGCTGTCCCTCACACACACACACTCCCTCACAAACACACTCCCTCACACACACACACTCTTCTGCCCCACCGGTTAACAGAGGGTCTGTTTTGTTCCTGTGACCTACTTTAGCTCCTTCACACTTTGATGCTAATGAGACTCTTTCACGTCCCCCCGTCTCTCTGTCTTTGTCTCTCCCCCCCCCCCCTCTCTCTCCCCCTCTCTCCCCCCTCTCTCTCCCCCCCTTACTCTCTCCGTCTTCCCCCCCCTTACTCTCTCTCTCCTCCTCATCTCCTCTGTCCTCTCCTCCTCATCTCCTCTGTCCTCTCCTCTGTCCTCTCCTCTGTCCTCTCCTCCTCCTCCTCTCCTCTGTCCTCTCCTCTGTCCTCTCCTCCTCATCTCCTCTGTCCTCTCCTCCTCCTCTCCTCTGTCCTCTCCTCTGTCCTCTCCTACTCATCTCCTTTGTCCTCTCCTCCTCCTCTCCTCTGTCCTCTCCTCTGTCCTCTCCTCCTCCTCCTCTCCTCCTCCTCCTCTCCTCTGTCCTCTCCTCTGTCCTCTCCTCCTCATCTCCTCTGTCCTCTCCTCCTCCTCTCCTCTGTCCTCTCCTCTGTCCTCTCCTCCTCATCTCCTCCTCCTCTCCTCTGTCCTCTCCTCTGTCCTCTCCTCCTCCTCTCCTCCTCATCTCCTCTGGCCTCTCCTCTGTCCTCTCCTCTGTCCACCCCTCCCCCCCCCCCAGCTCCTCTCTATTTCATGCACAACTTCTCTCTTTGTGCGGTTCCTAACCAAGCCGGCAGCATTGCCTGCTTCTGCACAGCAGCCCTGGGAAAAGCACACAAACACCTTGCACTGGCATTTCATGAACAACCTTCCCAGGCGACAAGCTTGATAAGCACAGCTGACTCCAGCTCCTCTGGTTCATTCTCGCTGTGGAGAGACTGTCTGGGCGCTAGCGCCTGCATGCTGTCTGAACAGCACATTAGCTCTGCTGAGCTAGCTGCTAGCCAGCCTCTTAATCTGTTGTTGTTGTCGGGGGGTAAAGACCTAGATCTGTCTGTAACATGACCACTGCTTCCACTGGGGGATCAAACTAAGACATGGTGGACTGGACTGGTAGAGCAGTCGGATGGATAATGCAAGAGATGACTGTGTGTGTGTGTGTGAGTGTGTGTGTTGGATTAGACTGTATAAATGCGAAGCTAAAGGATGATGATGCTCTAAAGCGTAGCTGTGTTTGTGTGGGACCTGGCAGCAGATGTGTGTGTGCGTCCCCTCCCCCCCATCATTTTCGATGTTGAGGGGACGGAGACGGGGGGGGGGGGGGGGGGGGGGCTAGGGGACGGGGGGTTGGGCTATGGAGCCTCTAACCCTGTAAGTCTGATTTACATGATAAGCCTGTTCAGCAAGAGTCACACTAAATGAGGAATATGTGTATGTGTATATGAGAGAGGTGTGTGTGTGTGTGTGTGTGTGTGTGTGTGTGTGTGTGTGTAAGAGAGAGGTGTGTGTGTGTCTGTGTGCGTGAGAGACTGAGGTGTGTGTACGTGTGTGTGTTTATGTGTGTGTGTGTGTGTGTTTATGTGTGTGTGTGTGTATAAGAGAGGTGTGTGTGTATAAAAGAGGTGTGTGTGAGAGAGAGGTGTGTGTATGCGTATGCATACGTGTGTGCGTGACAGAGAGGTGTGTGTGTGTGTGTCTGCGTGTGTGTGAAAGAGGTGTGTGTAGTTAACAGTCCAGCAGGTCTTCTAGAGGTCAACAGCACCAAGCTGTCAGCTGGTAATAATAGTTTTCTACTTCACATGTCCATATCACACACACACAGCCTCCAGTTAGTTTAAATCTACACCTCTAGTACCCTGCACCCCTCTCCTCTCCTCCCCCTCTGTCCTGTCCTCTCATACCCCTCTCTCCTGTCCTCCACCTCTCTCCTCTCCTCCCTCTGCACCCCTGTCCTCTCCTCCCCCTCTGTCCTCTCGTCCCTCTGCACCCCTGTCCTCTCCTCCCTCTGCACCCCTGTCCTCTCCTCCCTCTGCACCCCTGTCGACTCCTCTCATTCTCCTCTCTTGTCTCCTTCCCCCTCTCTTCTCCCTCTGCACCCCTCTGCTCTCCTTCCCCCTCTCTCCTCTCCTTTCTTTCTCTGGAGATACAATGTCAACACAAGGTTGGCCTTGCCATGGTGACCCTGCAGACTGAGAAACAACCATGACATTGACACTGCTGCATCCGCACACACACACACACACACACACACACGCACACACACACACACACACACACACACACACACACACACACACACACAGACACACAGACACACACAGACACACACACACCCACACACGTACACAGACACTCACAGACACACACACACACACACACACACACACAGACACCCAGACACGCATATACACGCACACACAGACACACACTCAGCCCTGAAAGAGGGATGAGGCTAAGAGGTTCACGTAGAACTATAAAACAGATTAAGAGGTGGGTTGGTGGGGCTGCGCATTCTCTTACTAAAGTACACAGCACTGATACAGACCCGTCCTCTCATCCAGCCTCCTCCCTCCTCTCATCCCTCTCCCCTTCTCTCCCCACACAGCTGTCAAAACAGCCCCAGCTCCACTCTACCCGCACAGCCCTGCTTGCGGGACCCGTTTTAAGTCTTCAACCATCGGACTTCATGTTGGTCAGCTAAGACTGTTGTCATCAAACAGCAAGCCGACCCATATTAAACAATAGCTGTTCCCCCAAGGTTGTAATTCAATCACTCACTCACGCTTCCTGCAGGAAATGTTCTATAAAGTCCAACCAAGTCAGCAGATCGCGGCTCTAAAACCTTACTTGTATCGAACTGACCACACTCGACCGTCAACAGAATTCAAACCCTAGTCAGCATCACCAGCCACAGTCAATCAGCAGTAGAAAGACACCCTGTGTGTCTGGGGGATCTCTGCTCAGGACCACCAGAGGACCGACTATCAGATCAACACTCGCTGAGTACCGCTTCACCTCCGTCAACCATCCCGTATGGGGTTTACCTCTATTCCTAGGCGTGTTATAATAATAATAATAATAATAATAATAATAATAATAATAATAATAATAATAATAATAATAAATACTCATTTAGCAGACGCTTTTATCCAAAGCGATTTACAGTAAGTAGGGTGAAGTACCTTGCCCAAGGACACAACATCACATAGCCATAGCCGGGATCCGAACTCAACCTTCCGATCATGAGGCCAACGCCTTGACCCGCTGAGCCACCTGACTGGAGCTCGAACGCCGATATTCCTTCAGCTCATGTCCAGCATCAGTGACGCTGGCTCGCTTGAAACCAGCATCTATCATTGAACTCTGATTGCGGCAAGATCGTAAGATCCCTTCCCATGATGTTGGCTTCCATCGAAATAACGCACCGTAGCGCCGAGGAGTGAAATAGTAACAGCCAGGGTACAATAGCCACACCGCGGCAGTGAAACGCCGAGATTCCCGGCCGTCTTGCGTGTGTTAGTCCACGGCTCTGCCCTCCTCCCCCGCCGCCGTCCTGGACCGCCACCACCAGCAACAGCAGCCGGGAGCGGAGCGGCGGAGCGGCTGAGCGGCGGAGGGGGACGTAAGCTCGACCTGCTGCTAAGACATTCTTCCACATTGTCCTCTATTTCACCGTTTCCTTACCTCATAGTTGCTTTTCCATGCTCGGATAAGTAATCGCGTATACTGCTGGGTGTTACAGAGCTCGTAGAATGGAGTGGATCGCTCAAGGCTTGGGGATTTTTCGGGAATATTTATCCAGTAATTCCTCTCTCCCCTCCACCAAGGGCCTGCCGCTCCGCTTCGCAAATTGGAAAATGGGGTAATATCGCGAGACGTCGACCGTTGTGAGGGCTGACTAGCATTAGCCAATCAGATTATACTTTTTGTGATGGACAGGATGTTGGACGAATCATAAAGGGTTTAGAGGTTAAAAACGTCGTCCTTTCTGTGATGGACAGGATCTTCGGTGAATGTAATGACAGGAATGGTGCAAAGTCCGGGTGAAAAGGACCAATCAACAATAAGAGGCAACTCTCGCGTAGCAGAAGTTCATCCCTGCTTACTGTGTGTCTGATATCCTGCTCACATGATTGAAGCTGGTTACATGGCTAAGGATCCGTTTGAGTTGAGTTTAGCGGGAAGGTTGTCACGGCAAGCAGGTTAACGGATCAGTCCCCTTGTCTTACCGGTGATATCGGCCCGGGTGCAGGGGTGTGTTAGGAGGGACTACATACCCGATCTCAGCAGCTCTGTGGCCATGAAGGGGCTGTTCTGCAAAGCGGGGCAGACAGCTGCCGACCAGACGTTTGTCATACAGGAAACGGTACAGTTTCAGTTCATTTACAGTACGACACCTAGAGCGTGACTTGACTTTACAAATGCAACATGCTTTGTTCTACATAGTGATGGGGGTGTGTGTGTGTGTGTGTGTGTGTGTGTGTGTGTGTGTGTGTGTGTGTGTGTGTGTGTGTGTGTGTGTGTGTGTGTGTGTGTGTGTGTGTGTGTGTGTGTGTGTGTGTGTGTGTGTGTTGCGGTCCCGGCTGACAGGCTGCACCCACTGTGCTGGACAGTCACCAAGTCAAGGTCCAGGTCAAAGCATGCGCACTCAGCCCGGTCAATATACAGGTAAGTGCTAAATGTTGTACAGTAGTTGGTAGTTGTTTTAACGATGTACGGATGGCGTGAATATTGATATTACATGTATTCATTTAATAAACGATCCAAAGCGTGATATTAATGATAGCAGATGCGTTATAGGTGGCGGTTTAACTGTGTCATAATGTAAAACCAGCTCTCTCTGCCAGTTAAGGGAGGAGCTGATTATCCAGAGAGATGTGTATCCGGTTGGCAGAGAGGTGACGGGCATCATCCTTCAAGGTATCATAGTAACAGTTTCCACAGTAACGATGTGACGTTGTGCCCCATAGCAACGGTCACCATAGTAACCATGTTGGTGTATCCGCAGTGGGAGCCAAGGTGACCTTTTTTCATCCGGGCGATGAGGTTGTGGGTGAGTCTCAATGCTCGTTGTCATAGAAACAGCAGCGTCACTGGTGCTGAAACAGTGTCCCGGTTACTATGGTGACTAAGCAGAGTCTGGTTGCAGGGATCCTGCCGTTGGACACGGAGGTGTCCGGTCTGAGTGAGGTCATTGTAATGGACGAGTATCATCTGGGTATGGACAACACAATCACAGCTGGTGATCACACACACACACATACACACACGACAGTCAGGATGGGTTGTATGTTAACGGCCAGGATTATCAGGGAGTCAGATGGTGCAGTTGTGTCCTTGGGCAAGGCACTTCACTCTACTTGCCTCAGGGAGAATGTCCCTGTACTTACTGTAAGTCACTTTGGATAAAAGTGTCTGCTAAATGAGTATTTTCTTTGTTTAATATTATCAGGGAAGCACTGTCAGGGTGTGTTTTGACTGTGTTCTAAAGTGTGTGTGTGTGTGTCTTCCAGTGCAGAAGCCACAGAAGGTGAGCTGGGTGGAGGCAGCAGGGGTCATATATGACGGTGTGCGAGCGTACACAGCTCTGCACACGTTCGCCCACATGGCGGCCGGTCACACACTGCTGGTCCTGGACGCAGCCTCGGTACGTAGCCATGACAACCGTCGCCCATGACACTCCTGAGGCTTCGGCTACGGGACCCAGGGGTGTGTTCCCCTGCGGTGTTCCCCTTGTGTTCTCCTGGGGCAGGGATAAGCAACCCTGGGCCTAGGGAGCCACTGTCCTGAAGATTTTTAGATGTTCCCCTGCTCTAGCACACCTGATACAAATGAAGAGTTGTTTCCACAGAGCTAGATAACGACGCTTCATTAGAATCAGGTGTGCTGGAGCAGGGGAACAGCTAAAACCTTCAGGACAGTAGCTCCCTAGGACCAGGGTTGCCTGTCCTGAAGTGTTCCCCTGGTGCGTTCACCTGGGGTCTAAGTGTGTGTGTTTTGTCTGTGTGTGTGTTCCAGCCGTGTGGCGTTCTGGCAGTGCAGTTGGCCCACTCCCACGGTGTGCGAGTCCTGGCATCCGCCCACTCCGCTGAAGACCAGGCCTTCCTGGAGAAGCTCCGACCCAGCGTGGGTGAGGAGGGGTCGGGGGTGAGGAGGGGAAATCCTACCTTATATTCTAACTGTAAAGCTACCTTTATAATGTTATCAATCTTAAATCCTTAGCAGCCCAAACCCTATACCCTCACTCGCAGTAGTATTAGATCCTAACTTCCTGTTTCTGCTCTCCTCTGGCACATATTCTAGGGGTGCAGGAGTCCTTAGTAGGTTAGTCTGTGTTTGCCTATCTGTCTGTTTTGCCTGTCTATCTGTCTGTTTTGCCTGTCTATCTGTCTCTCTGCATGAACAGACAGTTCAGTCTAGGTGCTTTAAGGTTTCCGATGCGGAGGGAGCCAGGGTGATAGGTGTGTGTGTCCAGGGAGAATGATAGGCGTGTGTGTGTTTGTGTGTCCAGCCAGGGTGATAGGAGTATGGAACAGCCAGGTGGACTTGGTTGATGTGTGTATGGAGGAAACGGGAGGGCTGGGTGTCGACATCATCATCGATTCCGGAGGTAAACGAGAGGCTAGCTTCCCTGTGTATATATATATGTGTGTGTGTGTGTTTTATGATTTTGTGTCTCCTCTAGTACGGCTTGAGGAGCCAGACGCCAGGAGCCTCCTCCCACACAAACATGACATCATCACCCTGCTTGGGGTCGGAGGTCACTGGGTGACCTCAGAGGCCGACCTGCAGGTAGACGTGCACACCCCCACCTGCACACCCACCATCGAACCCTCTACTCTCGCACACCAGCACCACGCAATGTCCCCCTCTCTCTCCCCAGCTTGACCCTCCCGATAGCCGAGCGCTCTTCCTCAAGGCCGCCTCCCTCTCCTTTCTCAACCAGGAAGTGTGGACCTCCTCCAGCGCACGCCAGGGGCGCTACCTCCGTATCCTTTAACCCCCCCCCCCCTTCCTCAACCACCAATCACAGGCCAGCCTTCACAATCTGCCTGACTCGTTGAAGATGTGTCATGTCAATAGTGGGATCAGGTCATTCGAAGCTGTTACCCTAACGACTGGCTGTCCAATAGATATCTTGAGTAACATTGTGGAGAAACTGTCCATCGGAACCCTCAGGTACTCGCCAACTCAAGCACAAACAGACTTCAAAACTTTATTGTAAAATACACGTCGCATATAAAACTACCTATGTTGGATTAAAGCGACACAACACCCAGTAAAGTGTGTGTGTGTTTGTGTAGACCACAGCTGGAGGAGCCGATCCCTTTATACGAAGCAACTGTCTCCATGGAGATGGTTCAGCGCGGCCAGATGAGGAAGAGACTGGTGGTTCAGCTGTGATGAGACTCCAGATCCCATTAGGCTTCTGGGGTCCAGATACTTCCTGGTTGTGTTTCAGTGTTCCCTTTATTTGACTTTCATCCCCACATCCACATTGCTAACATAAGTCTTTTTATTGACAGGAACAGTCACCGTGTTGGTGGCTAATAAAGTCTTTTCTTATTCATAAGAAATGTGGTGTGTTTGTTCAGCTGCCTTGTGTAAAAGTAGACCCAGATGAATCAGCCCTAATCAACCAGTCCTTGTCCAGTCCTTTAGTGCAATGGCTTAGCCTGGGATTCAGTGTGTGCAGGGTCCTGGGTTCGAATCCCGGTGGGGGTACGATTCCCGGCCAATGCATTGAACATTGCATTGAACAAGGGGGGGGGGGGGTCAGATGGCTCAATGGTTAAGGCGTTGGCCTCATGATCGGAAGGTTGTGAGATCGAGCCCCGGCTGTGGCTATATGACTTTGTGTCCTTGGGCAAGACACTTCACCCTACTTGCCTCAGGGAATAATGTCCCTGTACTTACTGTAAGTTGCTTTGGATAAAAGCGTCTGCTAAATTAATAAATGTAAATGTAACACGTGTGCGCCTGCATCAATTTCCCCATTGTGGGAGTATAAGGGATACACATTGATATTTATTATTAAAATCAGACCCAGATCTGAGCTCTGTACCCACCCAGTCTGACGACTGCAACGTGTGTGCAGCCCTGATCAACGACTGCGCAGTTCTCCTTCAGACCCACGCGTTTCAGATTCTGGAGAGGACATTTGTGATTGGACGGGCAGCGATGACGTTGCCTTATTAGGGACATGTTTGCTTCACTCTGCCTGGCTGTGCGCCTGGAGCCTCCGCAACACATCTAAGGAACGACCCAGAATGCCTTGCTCCTCTTGACGTAACTGAGCCACCACCTCCAACTGCTCCCTGAGAACCTGGTCGCGCTGCTCTGTCAGCCGGGAGATCTGCACGCACGCACGCACGCACGCACACACACACACACACACACACACACACACACACAGGACAGTCAGAATGGGTTGTATGTTAACAGCCAGGATTATCAGGGAAGCACTTTCAGGGTGAATAGGGATAATGGTTGACAGGTAGGGGTTATTAGGGGTCAGGGTTAACAGGGGTCAGGGTTATCAGGGGTCAGGTTATCAGGGGTCAGTGTTAACAGGGTCATGGTTAACAGGGGTCAGAGTTAACAGGGGTCAGGGTTAACAGGGGTCAGGGTTATCAGGGGTCAGTGTTAACAGGGTCATGGTTAACAGGGGTCAGGGTTAACAGGGGTCAGGGTTATCAGGGGTCAGGGATAATAGTTAACAGGTCAAAGTTAACAGGTCAGGGATATCAGGGGTCAGGGTTGACAGGTAAGGGTTAGCAGGGCAATTAAGCAAGTGTCAAAATGAACAGGGCAGGGTTATCAGGAGTCGAGGTTATGTGGAAGCATCAGTTATCATGGAAACATCAGATATCAGGAGTCAGTATTATCAGGAGTCAAGGTTATCATGGAAACATCAGATATCAGGAGTCAGTATTATCAGGAGTCAAGGTTACCATGGAAACATCAGATATCAGGAGTCAGTATTATCAGGAGTCAAGGTTATCATGGGTACCTGGTCCAGGATGGTGGTGGTGTCCTGCAGCAGCAGCTGGCAGGTGTGAGCAGCCATGAGCACGCTCAGCTGCTCTATTTCCTGACTCACTTCTGCCCCCTGCAGGATGCTCTTCCACTGGGGGCTGGAGAACACACACTTCACACATGCAGATGCCAACCACCTTTTCTGTCCAAAATTCTGAATAAAACTGGTATTTCTGTTTAGAACTGTGTGTGTGTTTGTGTGTGTGTGTGTGTGTGTGTGTGTGTGTGTGTGTGTGTGTGTGTGTGTGTGTGAAACCAGTCTCACTAGTGTTCGGGTTTCAGGGACAGCAGTCTTAGGACAGTCATCAGTCTCCAGGACGGCCCGTCAACGCCAAAGGTCAGATTTCTTACAGAAGGAGAGGGATAGTGAGGTCATCCTACCCTACAGCTTACAGGACAGTTACTGAATGTGCTGTGGTGTTGAATAGTTTAGCATCAGGACATTTGCAGAATGGTGCAACGTAGCATTAGTTTAGAGCTCTTCCCTTATTGGTTCTCATGATGTGTGTTTTGTAATCTAGATGCCCGCTATGTTGGGGTCTATCAAGTTGCTATGCTCAGTGACCGAAGCTCTTTTGTAAAGCTCTCTCTTGTAAGTCGCTTTGGATAAAAGCGTCTGCTAAATGAATAAATGTCAAATTGCTTAGCGTACATGCACTGACAAGTTGTGCAAGTCTGCAGCTTACTGTAGTAAGTCATGTTGTTTGAGGAAGAGCAGCTTCTGCTTCAGCTGGCCTCTGCCTTCTGCGCTAACACACTTTCGCAGGAGCCCTGGAATCCACACACACAGACACACTCAAACATCGGCATGCACCGTGATACAAACCGTGATACACACCACGATACACACCGCGATACACACCGCGATACACACCTCGATACACACTAGGGCTGTCAACGAATATTCTTTATTCGAATATATATTCAAATAGTGTTTAAAAAAACGAATTTCGAATATGAAAATGTATATTCGAATGTTAAAAAAAACGCAAAAAACAGCGGCAGCAGGCAAGACTGTTTGTATTTGGGACAAGAATCGTGACCTTAAATTTCTTGCACAAAACTTTTAATCAACAATCAGCATTTGTTTATTGTTGTCGTTCATTTACACCGCTATGCGCAGAGCGCGACAGTGCGGGAGAGAGAAAGAAAAAGTGCGTGTGTGCGAGCGAGAGGCCAAGGTCTGCGGTCTTGGCCATTAGTTCATCTACTTATTTTTGTGTAGGTAAAATGTTGTTAAATTAACTTAAATATACTACCAATACAAGTAGTTATGTCTCGTTGTATTAATTTATCCTGTTATTGATGTGCCTAATGCGCAACCGGGAAACTCGAATATATTGGAATATATTTGAATACATCTGTGGGGAATATTCGAACGTCATTTTTGAGCAGTTTTGACAGCCCTAATACACACCGCGATACACACCGAGCTGAGGGCTGTTTGAGAGGTGATGTTGCTAGGTTACCTTCCTCCACATAAACCACTCCGTGGGGGTTGCCGGGGGCGACAAAGCCATACTCCAGCAGTAGACGCTGGTTGTCGTGGGGACCGTAGCAAATGAACGCCTGTTGGAACTTGCGGCAGCCTTGAAGGCTGCGAACCTCATAACATCTGGAAAGCTCGTTGAAACTCGCCTGCACCTACGCAAACACACACACAGCTTCATTAGCTGCTCATTTGGTCTTCAGTTCATGGACATTTTGTACGACCTGTGTGTCTCTGTCTGACCTGGATGTCAGGGCGGTGGTTGAGGAGGTCTAGGTATGGTGCCATGGCATACACATCTTCCTGTCTGGACAGGAACTGGTTGTAAGGCTGCTTCTTGTAGACGGTACGGGTGTTGACGCTACACCAGGCCCAGAGCACCGCCTCCAGCGAGAACACATCCTCCACGCAGCCAACCAGCAGGGGCTGCAAGGACCTGCACCCAACCAATCGCAGTCAAGCACAGGCAGAACGTGACGCCCTCAGTAGCCAATCAAAAACAGTCAGTGTTGCTTCTCACCTGAAGAAGGCCAATGAGGAGGCGTGGAGCTCCCAGACTTCCTGTCTCTGCTGTAGGGCCCGCTCCCTCACTCCACTCGGCAGAAGGCTGATGACCTTGTCAGAGAAGTAGGCGGGACATGTGTAGGAAGTGGGTAGGACTTTTATGTAGGGCATCCAATCAGCATCTTCTCCCAGGTTTCTCTCACATATTAGAAAGGTACACAGGGCCAGAAGAGGAGATACACATGGCTGCCACCTGACACACACACACACACACACACAGCTGTAAATGTGCATCACTACATCATTATTATGTATTGTCTGTGTATTTCTTCATGCACTTAGTGTGTGTACCTTTTAATGTGCTGTGTGTTCATGTTAGTGTACCTCTTGTTGTCCTGTGTTGTGTATGTTTATGTGTGTGTACCTCTTGATGTACTGGCCCAGGTAGCTTGTTAGCACGGTAGATGTGGTCAGGAGACAGGACTCTGGTAGAGAGATGAGCAGTTCACCTGGCTGGGCACACACACACACACACACACAAATAGCTGTCAAACATGGGAGACACACACACACACATACACACAGATAGCTGTCAGACATGGGAGACACACACACACACATACACACAGATAGCTGTCAGACATGGGAGACACACACACACACATACACACAGATAGCTGTCAGACATGGGAGAAACACACACACATACACACACACAGATAGTTGTCAGACATGGGAAACACATACACACGCACAGCTGTCAGACATGGGAAGCAAACACACACATATATACACACACACACAAACACACAGCTGTCAGTCATGGGAGACACACACACACTCAAAGACAGGATTGAATGTAGCACTGACCTGGAGAGCCATCAAGCTGAGCAGACCCCTTCCTGTATCTGAGAGGGGAGCGGGTCAGGGTCAAGAGGTTACAGAGCATGGAAACTACATTAGAACACCCAATACTGCTCTAGCTACTTGCATAGTGGAGGTAGAGTGGACTACCTAGAGAGCACTAGGATGAATAGTGGAGGTAGTGTGGACTACCTAGAGAGCACTAGGATGAATAGTGGAGGTAGTGTGGACTACCTAGAGAGCACTAGGATGAATACAAGAGGTAGTGTGGACTACCTAGAGAGCACTAGGATGCTTTATACCTGAGAAGTGAGCTGGAAGCAGCAGTTGTGAGCTGAAGCCTCTCTTCTGCAGCCATCTCCTCAGACACACGAAGTGAGGCTCATGACATAACGTCACTGTCGCAAACGGAAACAACCTCGTCTCAGACCCGATGTGAATGTCATATTCATAAAGCAAGAGTACTCCATTCCAAGCCCAACTTTAACTTATTCCTCTTTTAACATAAATTGCTATTTGACTCCATTTCTAAATAAAAAAAGCTATGAAAACCTCTCAAATTTGGGAAAAAATATATGGTAACACAGACTAATTTAGAGAAACTATGTGATTATGCTTTCCTATAATGTTGTTAGATTTATATTTTATTTGGGTTCTTTTTCTATTTTGAATATTGTGTTGTATACATTTCTAATTCATTGATGGGTTAAGATCTGCAGTTCTGCAGATTTGTTATGTTTATTCTGACATAAAAAGGGAGACATAAACAGACACACTTCCTTCATGATGGTAGGATGTCTACCTGACTGGACAGCCGCAACTCTCTGTCGTTTCCTTCTCTTCCTCCTCGCTCTCCTGCCGCTCCGCTGCGCCATCGGCCGTCACCGTGCCATGATCACATGGACATAGTTCGCATGTGAACGCGTACAGTGTCTTATAGCGTTTATTCTCACTTTTCAACTTACAGACTTATCACCAAAAGCACGCCGTTAGGAACTGGTCACGTGTCGTGTTTGTTTTTCCGGGTCTGCGCTGTGCTGCTACGGAAGCCGACATAGGAACAACCAGGCCCCTTCCTCCGTGCAGGTTCACGCTGTATGGTGCAGGCGTTTCATCAGAAACATCACCTAAAGATCCATCTAAAAAGTAAGTTATGATTCATCTGCGTGTCAGATGTGTTTACAATAAATAACATGATATATTCATAATAATTGTACCGTAGCCGTATGCATCCTTTGTTGCTACTGTAGCTAATTTAGCTGGGTTAGGTAACTTTGCGCTTGATGTAACTTCGGTTCACAGAAACGTTGTTGTTCCGTTAGCGCAAGGGTTCTTAACCTGGGTTCGATCGAACCCCAGGGGTTCGGTGAGTCAGTCTCAGGGGTTCGGCGGAGGTCAAGACACACATCCGATTCATATGATTCGTGATGACACGCCCAATTGAGAAGGGTTCGGTGAATGCGCATATTAAACTTGTGGGGTTCAGTAACTCCAAAAAGGTCAAGAACCACTGCGTTAGCAGATGTAAAATAAAACCCTCCGACAATAAGTGTTGTCATCTCCAGAACTAACCTGTGCCGTAACTCTTGCAGAACAGGATGCCCAGAGTTGCTCTTGTGACTGGATCTAATAAGGGGATCGGTTTGGCGATCGTCAGAGCGCTGTGCAAACAGTTCACCGGAGACGTGTTTCTCAGCGCCAGGGATGCAGGCCGGGGGGCCGCGGCTGTGGACAGTTTGAAGGCGGAGGGTCTTAATCCGCTGTTCCACCAACTCGACATCAACGACCATGCAAGCGTGTGCGCCGCCCGGGATTTCTTCCAGCAGCAGTACGGAGGCCTCGACGTCCTCGTGAACAACGCAGGAATCGCTTTTAAAAGTAACGTGACGTAAACGTGACTACTGCTGAAAGTGGCAATGTTTCGGCTATGGTGTCGAAGTGAACTTAAGCTATGTGTGTGTGTGTGTGTGTGTGTACACAGTGGCTGACACCACTCCCTTTGGTACCCAGGCAGAGGTCACCCTTCAGACCAACTTCTTCGCCACCAGAGACATGTGCAATGAGTTCCTACCCATCATCAAACCAGGAGGTACACACTCTCATGTGGAACACACACACTTACAATTACATTTAGTTAGGAGGTTCTGTAGGCTGGAGTCAAGGTCAGAGTTCATCTGTGTGTGTGTTGGTGTGTGTGTTAGGCAGAGTGGTGAATGTGTCCAGCGTGATGGGCTCCATTGCTCTGGGCCGCTGTAGCCCCGCCCTCCAAGCCCGTTTCCGTAGTGACGACATCACGGAGGAGGAGTTAGTGTCTCTGATGCGGCGCTTCGTGGAGGAGGCCCAGGCAGGAAGCCACGCCCAGGGGGGCTGGCCTAACACAGCGTACGGCGTCTCCAAGACTGGCCTGACAGTGAGTCAGCAACCACACACACACACACACCGCACACACACAGGTACAACATCCACACACACGGGTACAACACACATACACACACGTACAACACACACATGCGGATAACACACGCACACAACACACACCGTACCAATGTGTAGCTGACTGTAAGATACACAGGTAGCTGTACAGTAGCTACAGGTGTGTGTGTGTGTGTGTGTTAGGTGCTGTCAAGGATCCTGGCCCGTCGACTCTCCCAGGAGAGACCAGCTGAGCAGATCCTGCTGAACGCCTGCTGTCCAGGCTGGGTCAGGACCGACATGGCGGGTCCCAATGCCACCAAGTCACCAGACGAAGGAGCCATAACTCCCACCTACCTGGCTCTGCTGCCCGCCGGGGACACTCAGCCTCACGGGGAGTTCCTGTCTGACATGACCGTGCAGCCCTGGTAACCAGGAGCCATGCCTGCTGAGTGTGAACGTGTGAGCATGTGAGCGTGTATGTGAGTGTGTGAGCATGAGTGACTGTGAGCATGTGAGCGAGTGTGTGAGCGTGTGAGTGAGGTTTGAGTGTGTAAGTGTGTGAGTGTGAGCATGTGAGCGAGCGTGTGTGTGTAAGAGCGTCCTTCCTGGCTTTAACCATGTAACTCTTTCTGTCAGTAATCTTGCCTTGCATTATTGGACTGTGTTGTCTGAGCAATGCCACAAATAAAAAGCCTCTGGTCATGAAATTACGAGTCTGCCTGTCTGTCTGACAGCCTGTCTGTCTGTCTGACAGCCTGTCTGTCTACAATAATAGAAAGCAGATCAGTTTTCACAGTTTTCTATTTTCAAAAGTGCAGAGTTTACATAACTGTAATCGTCATGACAACAGTTTTATATGATCATATCAGACAAAATTGAAAAAGGTAATAAGCACGTGGGAGAAATTATACACATAAAACGAGGAACTTTCAGATAAATGCTGATTGGCTGGTGAGCAGGGTTCTCCTTAACTGTGACTCCTGCTGGTCAATGTAGGGAATAGCAAGGATACAAAGTGTATACAAGTCTATTCAAAGTGCGTGTGTGTATACAAGATGTGTGTGTTCATTCAATCATTTTAGCAGATGCTCTTATCTTGAGCGACTTACAGCAATTACGGGGACGTTCCCCCGAGGCAAGTTGGGTGAAGTGCCTTGCCCAAAGACAGAATGTCATGTTGGCATGACCAGGATTCGAACTCGCAACCCCCAGTTATTTCCCTAACCATTCAGCCGCCTTACGTGTGTGTCTACACAGCCAGGTCGTCAGATCGGGCACGACTGCTTGTGCCGCTGGTCTTGCTGAGCCGGCGATTGTCCTTCAGGAAGTTGCTGTCAGCCAGAGGGGCGGGGCCAGGAGCGCTGGGGGCGGGGCTCTGGGTGTAGCCCAGGGACAGGAAGTCGTGCTGCCGTTCGGCTGCCATGTTGGCAGAGTTCTGCTGGTGCGCCAGGTGGAGGGGACAGGGTGGGCAGCTGGGAGGGGCAGGGCCCAGGCACAGGCTGAAGTCTGGGGGCGGGGTGCACGGCGGGGCAGGGGGCGGGGCCTGGGTCTGGGCTTTGCGGAGGCGGAGCCTGACGCACCCTCGCCAGGCCAGGTGGTAGAGCTCAGCGGCGGACAGCAGCAGAGACACGGCCGACACGGCCATCATGAAGACGATGAAGACGTTCTTCTCCGTGGGGCGGGACACGTAGCAGTTGACAGGGTGGGGGCAGGGCCAGGCCCGGCACACGTACAGCGCTCGCAGGAACACGCCGTACAGGAAGTACTGTAGGAGTACGAAGAGCACCTCCATGACGGTACGGATCAGGATGCTGAGCACGTAGGTCTGGAGCAGAGCCCCCCTCAGACGCACCCGGCCGGAGGCCTCCACACGCTCCCCCTTCTCCCCCCCGCCACCGCCCCCACCCCCTCCTTCCCCAGCTCCCCCTCCCTGGTCCTCCCTCTCGCCCCCCCGCCGGCGCTTCTCCTCGCTGCGCACCGTGTGCATGGCGTGGCCCATGTAGATGAGGGACGGCGTGGACACGAACACGATCTGCAGCACCCAGTAGCGGATGTGGGCGATGGGGAAGGCTTGGTCGTAACAGACGTTCTCACAGCCCGGCTGCTCTGTGTCGCAGGTGAAGTCCTCCTGCTCGTCCCCCCAGGACGACTCTGCCGCTGTCCCCAGAACCAGGATCCTGAAGATGAAGAGCACCGACAGCCACACTTTCCCCACCACTGTGGAGTGCTCCTGCACCTCCTCCAGGAAGTTCCCCAGGAGGCTCCAGTCAGCCATCGGGGCTACACGCACACGACACGCACGCTACACGCACGTACACACACGCTACACGCACGCCAAACACACACTGGACACTACCTCACACGCCAAACACACACCAGACACTACTTTACACACGTCAAACTCACACCAGACACTACTTTACATACACCAAACACACTCTGGACACGCCAAACACACACTGGACACCACCTCACACGCCAAACACACACTGGACACGCCAAACACACATCCGACACTACTTTAAACACGCCAAACACACGCTGGACACAGCAAACACGCTGGACACGCCAAACGCACACTGGACAGGCTGTGCTTGTCTGGACTCAGTGAAGATGCTGTGAGAGAAAAAGCACAGACATCAGACATCAGCACATGCCCTGTGTGACATGCACAGCGGGGGAGGGGCCTAGTGATGATAATATTGTTCTGTCGTGGGTATTAATAGTTCTACATGGTAGGGTGTGTGTGTGTGGGGAGGGGGGAGAGTTCCATAGACCAGGCCAGCAATAGACATGCTCCCATAGTCCCCTGCTTTAGGAAACTAGCTGAAGTCCGAGGGTGGGCTACGGAGGAGAAGGGGGGTGGGCGGCTGGGAGGGAGGGGGGAGGAGGAGGCGGGGGGGGGGGAGGAAGTCAACAGAAACAAACAGTCCAGGCTGCTTATCACCCCCACATCCCCCCACCCCGTCCCAGCAGAGCCTGGGAACCAGAGGGCTGGGGAGACGAAGGCTCAAACTGATGCTATTCCTGAACACTGAGAGCACTGCTGCCCGGACTTAGGGAGGGAGGGAGGGAGGGAGGGAGGGAGGGAGGGAGGGAGGGAGGGAGGGAGGGAGGGAGGGAGGGAGGGAGGGAGGGAGGGAGGGAGGGAGGGAGGGAGGGAGGGAGGGAGGGAGGGAGGGAGGGAGGAGAAAGTGGATGAGAAAGAGAGAGGAAGAGAGAGAGGAGGGTATGGTTAGGATAGAACATGCAAGCCCTGGTAAGTTTTTCTATGCGTTTTTGCTTTCTTATATTCATCCTCTCCTCTTTCCTTCACTCCTCTCTTACTCCTGTGCCTCCTTTTCCCTTGTTCTTTCAGTCACTCTCCCTCTCTTCCTTCACTCTCCTGCTCTCTCTCTCTCTCTCTCCCTCTCTTCTTTCGTTCTCTTTGTCTTGATTCTAGCTCTTTCTTCTTTCAAGTGTCTCCAGAAGGTCTAATGAAAGGTCTGGAGCTGCTAGATGAATTCTAAATCAGGAAAGTGACAGTTTAGATGTACAAGAGTACACTAAAGAGCAGACACACTCACACACACACACACACACAAACACACACCTACATACCTGTGGCCAGCTGTAGAGGTCAGGCAGAATCGGATGTTCCTACAGATCACTCTTCTCTGTCTCAATACCTTTGATGTTGTACAACTGAATCAGTCCCAACTCTCTGGATCTTTCTGTGTGGCTGTTCAAGTCCTGCTGTTCCCTTGGACAGTGGAAGTATTCCCAGCTACACGGACGGACGGGCGGGCGGGCGGAGCGGTAGAGGAGGACAGTCTTCTGCACGGGGCACTGGCAGAGTGACTGGAATCATGGTCCCCCCCCTGCCTCACAGCGCTACCCCCCCCCTCCCTCCCCCCTCCCTCCCACCCTCTCTCCTTCATGCCCCGTTGTCGCCATCATGGTTCCAGCAAGGGCATCGACAGGGGAAGTCCAACTCAAAGGGAAAACAATGGCAATTCTCCCAACTACTGTTACACTTCCATTAGAGCTCCACTCTCTCTCACTCACACACACACACACACACACACACACACACACACAAACACACACGTACGTTAGACTGACTTTGTCATTAACTAACAGGCTGTGTCCAGCCTGCTGAATACAACAAGGCGGCATTTGATAAGACGGAGGGTGGTAGACACATGACTGTTTCCATAAACACCCCCAGGACACACACACACACACACACACACACACATACTATTCTGTGTATAACTCTTGTGTATGACTCTTTACGTTGACTTCAGACTTGCTTGTTAGTGGAGAGGAAAGTGATGGAAAAAAACGTAATCTATTCACAACAACAACAACAAACTGAATGTAATGTTCACTGTGTGCGTGTTCTTTGTTTATTCAACGGTGGAACTGCTTTGGCCCGACCGCAACAACCTCAAACCACCATCGTCACACATTGTTCATATTCCGCTCCCCTCCGGATCCTCAACGCTGAACCAAATGAGGCACATCTACCTTGAACCCCCATCTTTAACCTTGAACCACATGACCTCACACCCTGAACCTTGAACCCCATTCTTTATACTGAACCACAGCTTTAACCTTGAACCACATGACCTCACACCCTGAACCCCATTCTTTATACTGAACCACATCTTTAACCTTGAACCACATGACCTCACACCCTGAACCTTGAACCCCATTCTTTATACTGAACCCCATCTTTAACCTTGAACCACATGACCTCACACCCTGAA
>CM059305.1:3275000-3297500 GCA_030340665.1 Neosalanx taihuensis
CTGTGTGTGTAGTTGTGTGCTATGTAGCAGACAGGAATGAGCTCCGGAGCAGAGTAATTGACTGGCTGCAGGGGGAAGTGGAGCCTGATGGCTGGTTCTCAACAGGAAGCAACCTCTCTCACATCCTGGAGAAATACTTCAAGGTAGGTGATGACAATGTCTCATGTTGTTGTATAGGGTCCAGACGTGTGTTGGGTTTTAGGAATGGTTGTTTAACAGATTACTGTTTTGCTAGTGACTTGATCTTAACCAGGTCTTACCTCACTCAACACACACAAGCATAAACACAGTTTTAGCGGAGAGCATTGTCATAACATAAGGATGTGTGTGTGTTTAGTGGTGAGCGTGACCATAACATGACAATGTGTGTTTAGGGGTGAGAGGGATCATAACATTGGGATGTGTGTGTTTAGTGGTGAGTGTGATCATAACATTGGGATGTGTGTGTGTGTTTAGAGGTGAGTGTGATCATAACATTGGGATGTGTGTGTGTTTAGTGGTGAGTGTGATCATAACATGGGGATGTGTGTGTGTTTAGTGGTGAGTGTGATCATAACATTGGGATGTGTGTGTTTAGTGGTGAGTGTGATCATAACATGGGGATGTGTGTGTGTTTAGTGGTGAGTGTGACCATAACATGGGGATGTGTGTGTGTTTAGTGGTGAGTGTGATCATAACATTGGGATGTGTGTGTTTAGTGGTGAGTGTGATCATAACATAGGGATGTGTGTGTTTAGTGGTGAGTGTGATCATAACATGGGGATGTGTGTGTTTAGTGGTGAGTGTGATCATAACATTGGGATGTGTGTGTTTAGTGGTGAGTGTGATCATAACATGGGGATGTGTGTGTGTTTAGTGGTGAGTGTGATCATAACATGGGGATGTTGTGTGTCTCAGGTATACGATGATGGAGATTCCCAGATGGATTCGGTTGAACTCCTGAAGTTCCTCCAACACAACGAGACGGCCATCAACATCACTGCCTACGCCAGCCAGGACAACAATCGCCTGCTCAGGTGCCACGCACAAACACAAACACACACACACAAACTCACACATGGGAGGAGTGTGAACACACACGCATACATACACTGCAGCTAATGTTGGCTGGGCAGTTGGGTAGTCTTGGCATGACATGCTCATTCTGTAATATGAATATATAATTGTGTGTGTAGGAGCCTATGTGTTGACGCTCTCATTGAGTTGTCAGATGAAAATGCTGACTGGAAGCTGAGTTTCGATGAGTTCCTCAACTGCCTGAAGCCTGATTTCAACCCCCCAGAGAGGAGTAAATACACACACACACACAACACGCACACACACACCCTGTATCCTAAAACGCACAAACCAAGTATCCTAAAACACACACACACCCTGTATTCTAAAACACACACACCCTGTATCCTAAAACACACACACACACCCTGTATCCTAAAACACACACACCCTGTATCCTAAAACACACACACACCCTGTATCCTAAAACACACACACACCCTGTATCCTAAAACACACACACACCCTGTATTCTAAAACACACACACCCTGTATCCTAAAACACACACACCCTGTATCCTAAAACACACACACACCCTGTATCCTAAAACACACACACACACACACCCTGTATCCTAAAACACACACACACCCTGTATCCTAAAACACACACACCCTGTATCCTAAAACACACACACACACCCTGTATCCTAAAACACACACACACACACCATGTATCCTAAAACACACACACACCCTGTATTCTAAAACACACACACCGTGTATCCTAAAACACACACACACACCCTGTATCCTAAAACACACATAACCTGTATCCTAAAACACACACACACCCTGTATTCTAAAACACACACACACCCTGTATCCTAAAACACACACACCATGTATCCTAAAACACACACACACCCTGTATCCTAAAACACACACACCATGTATCCTAAAACACACACACACACCCTGTATCCTAAAACACACACACCCTGTATCCTAAAACACACACCCTGTATCCTAAAACACACACACCATGTATCCTAAAACACACACACACCCTTACATACCCTGTGATGTTCTGTGGGATGTGACTGCTGTTGTGACATCACTTCTTGTGTGACATTGCTTCCTGCAGTGTGTGCCCTAGAGGACGAGACATACGAGGACGGGGCAGAGACTCAGATGGAATGTAACCGCTGTGTGTGTGCCTGTGGAAACTGGGTCTGCACAGCTCTCATCTGCGACGGTGAGGACACGCACTTCACACACACACACACACACACACACTTAATACACACACACCAGCATCATATATCCAAACCCCACCCTTCAAACGTACACTCACACAGGTGTTGAAATGGCTCCTGTTTCAGGATCAGAGCAGCCGGGGGTAGTGGAGGCTGAGGGGGCGGAGCAGGAAATGACAGAGGAGGAGTGGACCCGCAGGGTGGCAGAGCTCAACATGCACCAGGTCTGGACTGGCACACAGTATCACATAAAATACACACACACACACACAAAACACACACATGCAGCTATGCAAAGAAACCCATAAAGGTGATTCCTCTGCTCTCTTTTCTTTCACCCAGGAGACTATAGAAAAGATGAAGCTGGGTATCAGTGACATCTGAGATGACGCCCACTTTATCATTTCAAACAACCAGACACTCATCCAAGCAGACTCTCATCCAACCAACTTGCAGACTCTCATCCAACCAACCAGAGCGCCTGCAGACTCTCATCCAACCAACCAGAGCGCCTGCAGGCTCTCATACAACCAACCAGAGCACCTGCAGGCTCTCATCCAACCAACCAGAGCGCCTGTAGGCTCTCATACAACCAACTCAAGCGCTGCAGGCTCTCATCCAACCAACCAGAGCGTCTGCAGGCTCTCATCCAACCAACCAGAGCGCCTGTAGGCTCTCTTACAACCAACCAGAGCACCTGCAGGCTCTCATCCAACCAATCAGAATGACTGCAGACTGTCATCCAACTTGCAGTTTGTCTGAGGAGGATCACACATTCCTGTCAGTGTCCATTATTCTGCTGCCTTTGTGTTCATGATTCTTGGTCTTTCTCTTCCGTCTGACATAAACCTGTTCTAGATGTACTTTACTGTAGCAGTTAGTCAGACTGAAGAAGAGTTTTCAGATGACGATGATGGCGTATTCAGGGAGTCAGGTGGCTCAGCGGGTTAAGCCTCATGATCGGAAGGTTGTGAATTTGATTCCCGGCTGTGGCTATGTGATGTTGTATTCTTGGGCAAGGCACTTCACCCTACTTGTCTCAGGGGGACTGTCCCTGTACTTGCTGTAAGTTGCTTTGGATAAAAAGCGTCTGCTAAATAAATATTTAATCATATTTTAATTTGTAGTTAAATGGCAGAAGTCCCTTCATGTATCACTTCATAACTTCCATCTTGTTTGTGTATTTGTGTCTAAATAAAGATTACTTATTTACTTATAACGTTGTTCCGAAGCTCCTCCTTTGTAATCTTGGCTGTGTGCGTAAAGGGTCGTTGTCCTGTGGGAAGATGGAGGTTCAGAGCGCTCTGCAGCAGGTTTTCATCAGGGACGTCTCTGTTTCTGCGTTCATCTTTCCCTGTCCTGACTAGTCTCAGTTCATGCTGCTGTACATCTCCCCACAGCATGATGCTGCCACTGTTACAGTGGTCTTCTGTCTGCGTTGCGTATTTCTTCCAAGTGATGGACTTTCCACACCAGGACTGCCGTCAATGCGCTTTTATTCTCTCTGGTAAAAAAAAATAACATAGGTACATCATTGGGGTTCCTAGATGCCCTCTCGCCCACTCCTCTTCCCAGCGTGGCACACCAAGAAAGGGAAGAGTTGAGGTGAGTATCAATATATAAACGCAAACACAAAAGATGGAGAGACAAGAGGGTCAAAAGGCTACAGAGCGGGAACAACCGAGATGTACATGAAAAACAAAATCTAAAACGTGTGTAATTATTAACAAACATAACCAGAACCAAACAAATACAATAATAGAAAAGAAATCCCATTTATGCAGGATTTAACTCACAAATAATTAACTCTGTTACACCACCACCATGCTTCACTGTAGGAAGGTTACTAGGGGGTCAAGTGGTTCAGCGGTTAAGGCGTTGAGCTCATGATTGTAAGGTTGTGAGTTTGATTCCTGGCTGTGGCTGCATGACGTCCTTGGGTAAGGCCCTTCACCCTACTTGCCTCATGGGTAATGTCCCTGTACTTGCTGTAAGTTGCCCTGGATAAGAGCGTCTGATAAATGACTCAAATGTAAATGTACTGACCAGCTGGTGAGCCTAGTGATGCTGGCATTCAGGCCAAACAGTTCAAACGTAATTTATTCAGATGGTTCTCCTCTGTGCTGGAGCTCTGTCAGTGACCATCGGGTTCTCGGTCACCTCCCTGACTAAGGCCCTTCTTCCTGATCACATGTCAGTGAACCCAAATTAAAAATATGTATATTATACAGATGATAGCATACACAATAATTTCACTCACATGATAAGTAAATACTGTGGAAACAAATGTAACAGTGTGTTACTGAAGTGACTTATCGGTACTGCATGTCGTTTTTGGGGGGGCAGCATCGGTGGTTCAGTGGTAGGATTCTTGACTACCAGTACCATGTGCAAAAGGCCTGGGTTTCATTCCTGGTGGGGGTTCGAATCCCGGCCAATGCATTGAATACGTGTGCGCCTCTGAAATGTCCCCATTAGCGGACTTAATAAGGGATAATTTCTTCTTCACTGCACGTCTTTTATTTTGAAATCCATGCAAAGATAACGGTACAGGAAGTTGGTGCTCCCAGTAATGTGGTGTTTCCGGTCTGTGTCTGCCTAGCAGAAACAGACAGAGGAGGAAGGTGTTCCGAGGGGAAAACGGTTATGATTCTTATTTCCCGCACCTGGATTTTACCTTTCTACGTGACCGGCTGATGGGAGTCAGGGACGGTGCTTTTAGTGTATTCACTCCTGTTCCATCCTCAGTAAATATGGCCATCTTAAGCTGAGCTAGCTAAAGCTAGCTCCATGTCTTTCAGCTTGCTTAGGAACCTCTGTCTCTGGTTAAGGTTTTCTAGCTATTTGGCATTAAGGCTGGTCGAGATCATTTCGTTTTATTTATCGACAATATGAAAATTCACCCAACTCGTTTTTTTTCCAATGTAGAAAAACAGAGCAACGGCATTGCCGGATAACTCTGTATTTTAACCCCGCTCGCTAGCTACACTTGGCCTACATCATAAGGCATCTTTGTCATACTGCTGGATCGCAGTGGACGATTTAGGATTTACATATTTCCCCAAAAAGCATCTGTTGAGGCCCCCCAGTCACACTAGCTGGCTATTTAGCTAACTAGCTACCTGAAGTTCGCTGCAAAGTTGTTGTTTTGAGGCCGGTATGGCAGAAGCCTGTCGCCCAGAGCTGTCCGGTCGACCCAGGACCACCTCCTTCGCGGAGAGCAACAAGACGGTCCAGCAGACCTCGGCTGTTGGCAGCGTCAAAGTAGTCCGTAAGTACTGTTAACCGAAGCTGCTAATAATCGTTAGCTAACACCCGTAGCTCATTGCATCATCATCCTGTTAAGTGTGTTTCCCAGCTTTGCTATGAACATCATAAATGCCCTTTGGTGGTGCCATTAGTTGGGTAGCTTCCCTAACGGTGTCAGGGTCCGTCCCACCAGGAGACAGGAACGGCAGCAGGATCACGACCGTTGTGGCAACCCCCGGCCAGGGTCACGACCAATCACAGGAGGTCAGCTACACCGACACAGAGGTGATCGGGAACGGATCCTTCGGAGTAGTTTATCGGGCCAAGCTGTGCGACTCTGGAGAGCAGGTGGCCATCAAGAAGGTCTTACAGGACAAGAGGTTCAAGGCAAGGGGTGTGTCTGGTGTGTGTTTGGGGTGTGTTAGGGGTGTCTAGTGTGTGTTGGGTCTGGCTGGTGTGTGTCTACTGTGTTGGGTGTGATTGGTGTGTGTTGGGTGAGGCTGGTGTGTATTGTGTGTGGCAGGCGTGTGTTGTGTTGATTGGGTGTGCTTGGTGTGTTGAGTGTGGCTGGTGTGTGTTGGGTGTGGTTAATGTGTGCTGTGTGGTTGGTGTGTGTTGTGTGTCTGGTGTGTGTCTGGTGTGTGTTGTGTAGCTGGTGTTTGTGTGTTGTGTGTGTGTGTGTGTTGTGTGGCTGGTGTGTGTTGTGTAGCTGGTGTGTGTTGTGTGTGTGTCTGGTGTGTGTGTTGTGTGTGTGTGTTGTGTATTGGGCATCACATATCTGACTCTCCCCTGCCACTTCTCACCACAGAACCGGGAGCTGCAGATTATGAGGAAACTGGACCACTGCAATATTGTCCATCTGCGCTACTTCTTCTACTCCAGTGGAGACAAGGTCAGTCTGCCTGTCTGTCTGTCTGTCTGTCTGTCTGTCTGTCTGTCTATCTGTCTGCCTGTCTATCGGCCTACCTGTCTATCAGCCTGCCTATCGGCCTGCCTGTCTATTGGCCTGTCTACCTGCCTGTCTGCCTGTCTACCTGTTTACCTACCTGCCTGTCTACCTACCTATCTGTCTGCCTGTCTACCTGTCTGTCTACCTATATGTCTGCCTGTCTGTCTGTCTACCCGTCTGCCTGCCTGTCTGTCTCTGCCAGCTTTAACACCTGTCGTCCTGTCAGCCTGTTATGCTAGCTGTTGGTCTCTGCCTTTAAAATAACTGTGTGTGTGTGTGTGTGTGTGTGTGTACAGAAGGATGAGGTGTATCTCAACCTGGTTCTGGACTATGTTCCTGAGACGGTGTACAGAGAGTCCCGCAAGTACAGCCGAGCCAAACAGACGATGCCCCCCCTCTACATCAAGGTAGGACCCCCTGGCCCCGCCCTCAGGGGCCCCCCAGACTCTGGGTCTCTACCAGCTTGTATGCTAACGTGTGTGTATTTTTAGTTGTACATGTACCAGTTGTTCCGGAGCCTGGCCTACATCCACTCCTATGGGATCTGTCACCGGGATATCAAGCCTCAAAATCTGCTGCTGGACCCTAACAGTGGAGTCCTCAAACTGTGTGACTTTGGCAGGTAGGAGGAGCCAGGGCAAAGGGGGCAGGGCCAGGGAATGAGTAGGGCGTGGCCAGAGGACAGACAGGGTGGGGCTAAATGACTCTTGGGGCACTTTCTCATAAGAAGCAAAGACACATGCAAGCCTTTTCTATGCCTTCAAGTGTGTGTGTGTGTGTTTGTTCAGTGCTAAGCAGCTTGTTCGGGGAGAGCCCAACGTCTCCTACATCTGCTCCCGATACTACAGAGCTCCAGAGCTCATCTTTGGAGCTACGGACTATACCTCCAGCATAGGTAACCACACACACACACACACACACCTCAACACAGACAGTTATGCATAGGGACAATATCACGTTTACCCCCCATTGGTTCAGCGTGAGAGACGTGTGTGTGTGTGTAATATTCTCTGTTTTGTTTCCCAGATGTATGGTCAGCTGGTTGTGTTCTAGCAGAGTTGTTGCTAGGGCAACCTATATTTCCTGGTGACAGTGGAGTGGATCAGTTGGTGGAAATTATCAAGGTACACACACACATAGATTCACACACACACACACACACACACACACACACACACACACACACACACACACACACACAATGTCCTACTGTTCATTCAGCAGTACTTTATGCATTTGTGTCTTAAGCATGTGTTTGAGATGTCTGTTTATTAAGTCACGCCTCTTTGTTAGGGTTGTGTGTGCGTGTGTGTATATATGTGTATTCAGCAAGTCTAAACAGAATGGTCTAAATTGCTTCTGTATATTGAAAAGTCTATGAAGTTTATATTTTGTAGTCAATATTTTAATCTAGTAAATGTCCATATTGTAGTCTATGAAGTTTCTATATTGTAGTCTACTTTACAGTGTATATACTGTCTGTAATGTAGTCTACTTTGCAGTGTATATACTGTCTGTAATGTAGTCTACTTTACAGTGTATATACTGTCTGTAATGTAGTCTACTTTGCAGTGTATATACTGTCTGTAATGTAGTCTACTTTACAGTGTATATACTGTCTGTAATGTAGTCTACTTTACAGTGTATATACTGTCTGTAATGTAGTCTACTTTGCAGTGTATATACTATCTGTATTGTGGTGTTGTGCAGGTTCTGGGGACCCCCAGCAGAGAGCAGATTAAGGAGATGAACCCTAACTACACTGAGTTTCGCTTCCCTCAGATCACAGCTCATTCCTGGACTAAGGTGAGGGGACTTCCTGCACAGCTGCTCTGTCTTACAATTACATTGAGTCATTTAGCAGACCCTCTTATCCAGAGCAACTTAGCAAGTACAGGGACATTCCCCTGAGGCAAGTAGGGTGAACGTCATATAGCCACCGCCGGGAATCGAACTCGCAACCTTCCGATCATGAGCCAAACGCTTTAACCCAGGGGTGCCCAGACAGGGCTTGATAATGACCCCTTCATTAGAATCAGGTGTGTTGGAGCAACATCTAAAACTGTCAGGATAGGGGCTCTCGAGGACCAGGATTGGGCATCCCTGCCTTAACCGCTGAGCCACCTGACTTCCTAGGGTGTTATGGCACTGGTGGGCCAACCATGTTGGAGATGCAGGGTTTAAAACTCAGCGATTGGGTGCTCTGTATGAACAGCATGTGATCTGAAGATGGTAGTTGCAGATCATTGGTTTAACTGGTGTCTGGAGGTGTGATTGACAGGTTTTAGCCATGTGTTATTGGTCCTCAGGTGTTCCGGCCACGGACGCCGGCGGAAGCAATTGGCCTGTGTTCCCGTCTGCTGGAGTACACGCCCACTTCACGCCTCACGGCGCTCGAGGCCTGTGGCCACGCCTTCTTTGACGAGCTACGAGACCCAAACCTCAAACTACCTAATGGACGAGAGCCCCCGCCTCTGTTCAATTTCTCTACGCAGGGTAAACAAAACACACACAGACACACACACGCACACCCCTGTTAGCTGAGGTAGCTGATGTTCTGACTCTCTGTGTGTGTGTGTCTGTGTGTGTGTGACCAGAACTGTCCAGTAAGCCCATCCTTGAATCTGTTCTGATCCCCGCCCACGCCCGCTGTCAACCTGGAGACACGTCTCCTAGCAACAGACACTCAGGTCAGAACTGCCCCTTCTCCCCCTCCCTCATTTTCTCCCTCCCTTCTCTCCTATTCTCGTCCTCCTACCCTCTCCTCTTCTCCCCCTCCTCCGCTCTCCTTTTCTCTTTCCTACCCTCTCTCCTTTTCTCCCCCTCCTCCCCTCTCTCCTTTCTCCCTCTCCTCTCTCCTTTTCCCCCCCTCCTACCCTCTCTCCTTTTCTGCCCGTTCACCCTCTCCTCTTCTCCCCCTCTTCCGCTCTCTCCTTTTCTCCTCCTTATACCCTCTCTCCTTTTCTCCCCCTCCTCCCCTCTCTCCTTTCTCCCTCTCCTCTCTCCTTCCCCCCCCCCTCCTACCCTCTCTCCTTTTCTGCCCATTCTACCCTCTCCTCTTCTCCCCCTCTTCCGCTCTCCTTTTCTCCCCCTCCTCCTCTCTCCTCTTCTCCCCCTCCTATCTTATCTCCATTCCTCTCCCCTCCTCCTCACCTACATACTGATGGTCTTTCTCTCTTTGTCTCATGAAGCTTGTTCTCGTCTTCCAGATGCAATTCACCCTCAGAACACCAACGCTGACCCCGCCTCCTCCTTCACCTGACTCCTCCCCTAGCCCCGCCTCCTCTGCATCTGTCTGCAGTTCTCCCAGAGTTCTCATTAAGTATACAAATATGTGTGTGTGTGTATATATATATATATAAATGTGTGTGTTTGTGTTTATATACATGTATTTGTTGTCATTGCCGGTATTGTATGTGTGCATGTGTGCGTGTGTGTGTGGGAGGGGGCGTGTCTGGGTGTAGGATGGAAACAGACCCACCACTACTACAACACTACTTGAATGCCTTTTTGTGACTGAATATTTGTATTTTATTTTGTAAAAAAAAAAATGAAAAACACAAGGGAAAAAAATGCTTTTATTTCTATTAAAGTCCAAAATACTGTGGAGCTCCTCTCTGTAGATCAGGGTGTTAACTCAGTTCCAGCTGTGGTCAATAAACAAGAGTTTAGTCTGAGTATCTGTCTGTCTGAATACCTGTCTGTCTCACTGCCCTTCACTGTCCATCTCTACTCCTCAAGGCTGTGTTGATATTGAAAATGAAACCTTTGTACTGATTGGTCAGTTATTGTTAGGCTAGATCACAAACACATTTAAGTCTATCACAGCACACACACCAACATAAATAATCCCTGGGAAACACCTCCACAATAACCGTTGATCATTTTTGTCAGTATGGCCGCCAAACAGGCTCCTCCCCCTGGCTGCCTGGCACAGCCCCGTCAGCTAGTGGGGTTGTAGTGATGTGGTCCCCCGTCCCGATGTACAGTTGGTTCGTTCCGGTAGAGCTTCCATAGACTGCATAACAGGGCTGGAGGATACCACTGTGGGACTGAGGGGAGGTCGAGTAAGGAGGGGGTCGGAAGCAGGTGTAAGGTGGAGTTGAGGGAGACGAGGCGTAGGAGAACGATGAGTAGTGCATTCTGGGTGCAGATGACAGGGGCAGGAAACGCCGATCGAATCCAGAGCTCAGCTCACACACTCCTGTACACACACACACACAGGTCAGCTGGTCGTTCCAGAACCTTCACATCACCACTTTTGTGTAGACGTGTACCTGATAGGCTGGGTGTACAGGAAGAGAAATTCGTGGCTACTTGAGCCAGATAAGACTGCTCATAGGTCCAGGGAGGGGAGGGGAGGGACTGCCTGGTGTCTAGGAGACAGAGGGGGTAACGGTTCATACAAATTCACAGATACATTCTGAGACTTGCATAAATAATCTCACTCCATCTAACTGTAGGATTAACTCTCTGGATTAGAGAAGTTTCTACGCAACAAAAGGGGCGAGGACTTCCGAATGAGGGTGGAGTTTGAAGCTTTGTTGCTTGATGGCTCCTCCCTCTCCGGTAACAACAGGTGTGACAATACAGGCGACACACACCTGTGGTGGGGTTGATGTGACTACAGGCAACACACACACACCTGTGGTGGGATTGATGTGACTACAGGCAACACACACACACACCTGTGGTGGGATTGATGTGACTACAGGCAACACACACACACACCTGTGGTGGGGTTGATGTGACTACAGGCAACACACACACACACCTGTGGTGGGGTTGATGTGACTACAGGCAACACACACACACACCTGTGGTGGGATTGATGTGACTACAGGCAACACACACACCTGTGGTGGGGTTGATGTGACTACAGGCAACACACACACCTGTGGTGGGGTTGATGTGACTACAGGCAACACACACACACCTGTGGTGGGGTTGATGTGACTACAGGCAACACACACACACACCTGTGGTGGGGTTGATGTGACTACAGGCAACACACACACACCTGTGGTGGGGTTGATGTGACTACAGGCAACACACACACACCTGTGGTGGGGTTGATGTGACTACAGGCAACACACACACCTGTGGTGGGGTTGATGTGACTACAGGCAACACACACACACACCTGTGGTGGGATTGATGTGACTACAGGCGACACACACACACCTGTGGTGGGGTTGATGTGACTACAGGCAACACACACACCTGTGGTGGGGTTGATGTGACTACAGGCGACACACACACACACCTGTGGTGGGGTTGATGTGACTACAGGCAACACACACACCTGTGGTGGGGTTGATGTGACTACAGGCAACACACACACCTGTGGTGGGGTTGATGTGACTACAGGCAACACACACACACCTGTGGTGGGGTTGATGTGACTACAGGCAACACACACACACACCTGTGGTGGGGTTGATGTGACTACAGGCAACACACACACACACCTGTGGTGGGGTTGATGTGACTACAGGCAACACACACACCTGTGGTGGGGTTGATGTGACTACAGGCAACACACACACCTGTGGTGGGATTGATGTGACTACAGGCAACACACACACACACCTGTGGTGGGGTTGATGTGACTACAGGCAACACACACACCTGTGGTGGGGTTGATGTGACTACAGGCGACACACACACCTGTGGTGGGGTTGATGTGACTACAGGCAACACACACACACACCTGTGGTGGGGTTGATGTGACTACAGGCAACACACACACACCTGTGGTGGGGTTGATGTGACTACAGGCAACACACACACACACCTGTGGTGGGGTTGATGTGACTACAGGCAACACACACACACACCTGTGGTGGGGTTGATGTGACTACAGGCAACACACACACACACCTGTGGTGGGGTTGATGTGACTACAGGCAACACACACACACACCTGTGGTGGGGTTGATGTGACTACAGGCAACACACACACACACCTGTGGTGGGGTTGATGTGACTACAGGCAACACACACACCTGTGGTGGGGTTGATGTGACTACAGGCAACACACACACACCTGTGGTGGGGTTGATGTGACTACAGGCAACACACACACACACCTGTGGTGGGGTTGATGTGACTACAGGCAACACACACACCTGTGGTGGGGTTGATGTGACTACAGGCGACACACACACCTGTGGTGGGGTTGATGTGACTACAGGCAACACACACACCTGTGGTGGGGTTGATGTGACTACAGGCAACACACACACACCTGTGGTGGGGTTGATGTGACTACAGGCAACACACACACACACCTGTGGTGGGGTTGATGTGACTACAGGCAACACACACACACACCTGTGGTGGGGTTGATGTGACTACAGGCAACACACACACACACCTGTGGTGGGGTTGATGTGACTACAGGCAACACACACACACACCTGTGGTGGGGTTGATGTGACTACAGGCAACACACACACACACCTGTGGTGGGGTTGATGTGACTACAGGCAACACACACACCTGTGGTGGGGTTGATGTGACTACAGGCAACACACACACACCTGTGGTGGGGTTGATGTGACTACAGGCAACACACACACACACCTGTGGTGGGGTTGATGTGACTACAGGCAACACACACACACCTGTGGTGGGGTTGATGTGACTACAGGCAACACACACACCTGTGGTGGGATTGATGTGACTACAGGCAACACACACACCTGTGGTGGGGTTGATGTGACTACAGGCAACACACACACACACCTGTGGTGGGATTGATGTGACTACAGGCGACACACACACACCTGTGGTGGGGTTGATGTGACTACAGGCAACACACACACCTGTGGTGGGGTTGATGTGACTACAGGCGACACACACACACACCTGTGGTGGGGTTGATGTGACTACAGGCAACACACACACCTGTGGTGGGGTTGATGTGACTACAGGCAACACACACACACACCTGTGGTGGGGTTGATGTGACTACAGGCAACACACACACACCTGTGGTGGGGTTGATGTGACTACAGGCAACACACACACACACCTGTGGTGGGGTTGATGTGACTACAGGCAACACACACACACCTGTGGTGGGGTTGATGTGACTACAGGCAACACACACACCTGTGGTGGGATTGATGTGACTACAGGCAACACACACACACACCTGTGGTGGGGTTGATGTGACTACAGGCAACACACACACCTGTGGTGGGGTTGATGTGACTACAGGCAACACACACACACCTGTGGTGGGGTTGATGTGACTACAGGCGACACACACACCTGTGGTGGGGTTGATGTGACTACAGGCAACACACACACCTGTGGTGGGGTTGATGTGACTACAGGCAACACACACACACCTGTGGTGGGGTTGATGTGACTACAGGCAACACACACACACACCTGTGGTGGGGTTGATGTGACTACAGGCAACACACACACACACCTGTGGTGGGGTTGATGTGACTACAGGCAACACACACACACACCTGTGGTGGGGTTGATGTGACTACAGGCAACACACACACACACCTGTGGTGGGGTTGATGTGACTACAGGCAACACACACACCTGTGGTGGGGTTGATGTGACTACAGGCAACACACACACACCTGTGGTGGGGTTGATGTGACTACAGGCAACACACACACACCTGTGGTGGGGTTGATGTGACTACAGGCAACACACACACACCTGTGGTGGGGTTGATGTGACTACAGGCAACACACACACACCTGTGGTGGGGTTGATGTGACTACAGGCAACACACACACACCTGTGGTGGGGTTGATGTGACTACAGGCAACACACACACACCTGTGGTGGGGTTGATGTGACTACAGGCAACACACACACCTGTGGTGGGGTTGATGTGACTACAGGCAACACACACACCTGTGGTGGGGTTGATGTGACTACAGGCAACACACACACACCTGTGGTGGGGTTGATGTGACTACAGGCAACACACACACACACCTGTGGTGGGGTTGATGTGACTACAGGCAACACACACACACACCTGTGGTGGGGTTGATGTGACTACAGGCAACACACACACACCTGTGGTGGGGTTGGTGAGACTACAGGCAACACACACACCTGTGGTGGGGTTGGTGAGACTGTTGAGCTGGTGATGGCTCGTTGGCATGGCAACCTGGACGCGTCCCAATTTGGGCCCCTCCCCCATCTTTTGTCTGTGACCTATCAGAGAGAAGCACGGAGTACCTGTCAGCATTGTGTGGCTGCGTGTCCCAGGGGGGGGGGATTGGTGTGTGTGCATGTAGTTGTGTGTGTGTGTGAGTGAGGATGTGGGTGTGTGAGGATGTGTATGTGTGTGTGAGAGGATGTGTTTGTGTGTGAGGATGTGGGTGTGTGTTTGAGTGGATGTGGGTGTGTGTGTGTGTGAGAGAGGATGTGGGTGTGTGAGGATGTGTGTGAGAGAGGATGTGTGTGTGTGTGTGTGTGTGAGGGTGTGTGTGTGTGCTCACGGCGTGCTTCACGGGGTCCATCCACAGTGACCTTGATGGCTCTTTGGATAGTCGCCACTTGAGGAGGACTGCTCAGTACTGTGATAGTCAGGGTGAAGCTTTTACCTACCCCCCCCCCCCCCACACACACACACGTGCAGTCACACACACACACACACACACACACACACACACACACACACACACACACACACACACACACACACACACATGCAGCATCAGTGCCTCTCAGTGTCTGATGCTGATTGATGCTTTATTTAAACAAGGTTGTGTGTGTGTGTACCTCTTCCACTCCGCCCTATGAAGCGGAGGTCATTGAAGCGAGCCGCGCCGCCTTTCATCACCGTGGACGCGTTCCTCAGCTCCGCAGAACAGTTCTCATCGTTCCCCGCCATCACCGTGACAACGACCCCTTCGCTGACCTCCCCCAGGGCGTGCACCTGCACAGATGGAAAGGTGTGTGTAAGAAAGGGGGGGGGGGGTATTTGTCACACGTGCGCTGGTGGCTCTAATTGCCCACCAGGTGTGACATGTTCACAGCCCCCACATTGCTCTGGTCTGGCCGGAGATGAAAGGTAATCAGAAGAACGCATCTAAGCGTCTGCTAAATGAATATCTAGAGGTGGGGGCGAGGCGGGATCACCGTAAAGGCGCGCGGCAGGGTCTTGTTGCAGCGCCAGTGCGCCGGTAGGTGCGAGCAGATGAAGTTGGGACTATCCGTGTGCACGAGCCCGGCGGGGATCTCTAGGGTGTTCCTGGGATCACGCGCGCGTGGTCGTTGCGCAGAGGAGGGGATCTCGCGCTCGGCTTGGAGACTGACTGGCGTAACCGAGACCGGCGGCTGGCGCGCGCTCGCTGGAGGGCTGAATGTCCGGTTCACTGTGGGATCTACGGGACGGAAAGTGGAAGATCAGCGGTCATAATTCAGGCTGTGACAGTGTCGATATCTGAAGTCCCGCTAGATGGCGCTGTGCTCCGATCACAACTAGATTCACTTAACGCATCATCGAGGTGCGACGCCGAACGACACAGCCGCTTTACAGAACATAGCTGAGAGCCCCGATATCCAACTGGTAAATAAACTATCCTCACTCTCAGCTGCCTGCCTGTGTCTCGGCCGTACTTCATTTACGGGATACTTAAGTTTAGTTTAGCTAGCTAGCCTTCTCGATCTAGCTTTCTGTGTGCACATTTGTGCGTGCGTGTGTGTGTGTGTATGTGTGTGTGTGTGTTTGAGTGTGTGCATGCATGTGCGCCCTCCCAATATCACGATGAACCACACGTTTGAATACAGGAGCAAATGCATTTGACAGTCAGATGCTGTGATCGGCCAAAGGAAGGCAGTGGTTTAGCGGGCAGCCATGCTGAACCTCATCTTTTGTGTGTGTGTGTGTGTGTGTGTGTGGGGGCATGTGTATGTGAGAGTGTCTGTGTGTGTGTGTATGTGTGTGTGTAAGAGCAAGAGAGAGAGAGAGAGTGAGTGACAGGTTAGATTATAGCTTCTGATTTGCCTGTCTTTAGTCCTGGCTGAATGGGAGATCCTGTCGTTGCTTAAATCAGACCTCAGCCTGACTGCGAGCGTGCGTGCGTGCGGGCTGGTCTTGCTGTGTGTATCTAGTGTGTAAGTGTGTGGGTGGGTGTGTGTATCTAGCTGTCTGCCGTGTTAACCGTGTGTGTGTGTGGTCATGTTGTTTGCAGGTGCTCGTGGTGTTGAACCCCCATGGCTAGCTCCGCCTCCTCCAGGGACCGCCCCTCTAACCATACCAGCTTCATCCCAGAACTACAGAGCATGATGTAACTACATACCTGTCTGTCTGTCTGTCTGTCTGTCTGTCTGTCTGTCTGTCTGCCTGTCTGAACTACAGAGCATGATGTATCTACATACCTGTCTGTCTGTCTGTCTGTCTGTCTGTCTGTCTGTCTGTCTGTCTGAACTACAGAGCATGATGTATCTACATACCTGTCTGTCTGCCTGCCTGCCTGCCTGTCTCTCTGTCTGCCTCTCTGTCTGCCTGTCTGTCTCTCTGTCTCTCTGCCTGTTTGAACTACAGAGCATGATGTAACTACATACCTGTCTGTCTGCCTGTCTGTCTGCCTCTCTGTCTGCCTGTCTACCTGTCCGTCTGTCTGTCTGCCTGTCTGAACAACAGAGCATGATGTAACTACATACCTGTCTGTCTGTCTGCCTGCCTGCCTGTCTGTCTGAACTACAGAGCATGATGTAATACCTACATACATGTCTGCCTGTCTGTCTGTCCGCCTGTCTGTCTGTCTGTCTGAACTACAGAACATGATGTAACTACATACCTGTCTGTCTGCCTGCCTGTTTGTACTACAGAGCATGATGTAACTACACACCTGTCTGTCTGCCTGCCTGCCTGTCGGTCTATAGAGCATGGTGTTACCACCCGTCTATATCTGTCTGTCTGTCACAGTCCACAACAAGTGTTAAAGCATCGACAGTCACTGACCTCGATATAGTTGGTGTTAGAATACTGACACATATTCTAGAATACACTGGAGCCCTGTTGTAGGGTGGCCAAGGTGTTACCACAGAGGAGGGGTGTGTTACTCACCCCAGCCAAGACCTGGGTTCCCTCTCGCAAAAAGACTATTGGAAGCCATTGGCCTAGAGTAGATCCTATACAGACACATACAGACACACAGGACGGGTCAGTAGAGGAACCAGTAGTTCCTGAACACGTATGAAATGGTTTGGGAGGGTACTCACTGTGTTAGGGTCCACCTGTGGTCACCAGAGTCCTTCTGTGGTTCCGATGGTCTGGCTGTGGTGGTGTGGTCAAAGAGAATGGGCTGTTGTCTATGTTTAACCAGCCTTAGCCCTCATACACACCTCCCACAGCCTACCTAGTTCTCCCCCTCCCTCTCTATTCTCTCTCTTTCTCTGTCTCTCTATTCTCTCGCTCTCTCCATTCACAGACAGCCCTCTCTGTCTCAGGGCTTGGTAACAGGGAGTCAGGATGTGGGCTCCATCGTGGCAGGTGGGGAGGTGTGTGTTGGGGAAATGGTTCTTCTATGCAAAAAGAGAAGAGAGGGCTCAGTGTGTGTGTGTGTGTGTGTGTGTGTGTGTGTGTGTGTGTGTGTGTGTGTGTGTGTGTTACAGGTTTGCTCTTGGAGATTCTCCCAGGCCACTACATGAGACTGCTGCTCTGGTGGAGGATATAGTCCACACTCAACTCATCAGCTTGGTAACAGCCCCCCCCCCCCACCCGCCCCCCCCCTCACCACACACACACACTCACACACACACGCATACACACTGAGTCCTCTCTCCTAATTTCTGCATCCGCCTCTAATCTGTGTGTGTGTGTGTGTGTGTGTGTGTGTGTGTGTGTGTAGCTGCAGCAGGCGTGTGAGGGGGCAGTGCTGCGGGGGTCAAGGGTCATCTCGGCAGAAGACATCCTGTTTGTGATGAGGAAAGACAAGGTGACAGCTGATTGGTACAAAACGCCTTCCTGTTCATCGTGCATCATGTCCTGTGACTCCTCCCCCTCATCTTCCCCTTCCTCCTCCTCTCCCCCAGAGGAAGCTGGCCAGACTCCTCCCTCTCATCTTCCTTTTCCTCCTCCTCTCCCCCAGAGGAAGCTGGCCAGACTCCTCCCTCTCATCTTCCTCTTCCTCCTCCTCTCCCCCAGAGGAAGCTGGCCAGACTCCTCCCTCTCATCTTCCTCTCCCCCAGAGGAAGCTGGCCAGACTCCTCCCTCTCATCTTCCTCTTCCTCCTCCTCTCCCCCAGAGGAAGCTGGCCAGACTCCTCCCTCTCATCTTCCTCTCCCCCAGAGGAAGCTGGCCAGACTCCTCCCTCTCATCTTCCTCTTCCTCCTCCTCTCTCCCCCAGAAAAAGCTGGCAAGACTCCTCCCCCTCTTCCTCCTCTTCCTCTCTCCCCCTGAAAAAGATGGCCAGACTCCTCCCCCTCATCCTCCTCTTCCTCCTCCTCTCTCCCCCAGAAAAAACTGTCCAGACTCCTGAGGTACATGCAGTTTCGGGACTACAAGTCCAAAGTCCTGAAGAGCATCGAAGACGAGGAACCACTGGAGTCAGGTGAACAGTCTCTCTCTCTCTCTCTGCATTTCTCTCTCTTAGCATTTCTCTGTCTGTCTGTCTCTCTCTCTCTCTCTCTGCATTTCTCTCTCTCTTTGCATTTCTCTGTCTGTCTGTCTTTCTCTCTCTCTCTGCATTTCTCTCTCTCTGCATTTCTCTGTCTATCTGTCTCTCTCTCTCTCTGCATTTCTCTCTCTCTTTGCATTTCTCTGTCTGTCTGTCTCTCTGTCTGTCTCTCTCTACCTTTCTCTCTCTCTGCATTTCTCTCTCTCTTTGCATTTCTCTGTCTGTCTGTCTCTCTCTGTCTGTCTCTCTCTACCTTTCTCTCTCGTTGCATTTCTCTGTCTGTCTCTCTTTCTCTCTGTCTGTCTGTCTGTCTCTCTGTCTCTGTCTCTGTCTCTTTCTCTACATGGCTCTCACTCCTTTCATTCACCCATCCCTTTTCTTTCGGTCATGCACACAAAGATCGTTCCGATCGTGCCGGGGGCAGCAAGCGCCAGCGTCTGATGGTGGACTTCCTGTCCTGGGTGGACCAAACTGGGGAGTTCCTGTCCCTCACCAACACTATGGACGAGGTCAAGCAGGAGCGTCTAGAGGTCAGGGGTCGGCTCTTTCAAATACCGTACTGGACTATGACTGTCACCAGCCAGAACCATACTGTGAGCATCACCTGACCTGTGTGTGTGTTTGTGTGTGTATGTATGTGTGTGTGTGTGTGTGTGTATAGAGGCTGGAGAGACACTCGAGGAACATGGACTCTGCTCAGTACTCTGAGTTCTGTGAGAGTCGCCAGCTGAGCTTTGGTAAGAATCCCTTCAACCTCCTAACTCTCCTCTCGTCTAATCCTTCACCCCTTTCCTTCCCTCATTTGATCCCTCTCTCCTCTCTCCTGCTCACAGTTCCTCTCTTGCCACAGGAGATGATCCTGTACTATCCTGTGTGTGTGTCTGTCTGTGTGTGTGCAGCTAAGAAGGCCTCAAAGTTCCGTGATTGGCTGGACTGTAGCAGCTTGGAGGTGAAACCCAATGCTGTCGCCATGGAGATCCTGTCCTACCTGGCCTATGAGACAGTTGCTCAGGTAAAGACTTCCCCAGAGCTCTAGAATGATCTGTGGAGAGCAGACACTTGCCTGTGCACAGTACCTCATGTAACCTCATGCAGACATTTGAAAATCAAGGCTGCCTTAAATAATGTACTGCACATTCATATGATGAATGTGTGTGTGTGTGTGTGTGTGTGTGTGTGTGTGCAGATTGTAGATCTGTCTCTGCTGGTGAAACAAGACATGAGTCCCAAGACCGGCCCTTTCAGCCACGTCATCTCTGCCAACTATATCCTCTACCACAGCAACACAGAGGTAACACACACACACACACAATCCACAGCTACACAGAGGTAACACACACACGCACAATCCACAGCAACACAGAGGTAACACACACACACACACAATCCACAGCTACACAGAGGTAACACACACACGCACAATCCACAGCTACACAGAGGTAACACACACACGCACAATCCACAGCTACACAGAGGTAACACACAAACACAATCCACAGCTACACAGAGGTAACACACACACGCACAATCCACAGCTACACAGAGGTAACACACACACAAACACAATCCACAGCTACACAGAGGTAACACACACACACAATCCACAGCAACACAGAGGTAACACACACACACACACACACACAAACACAATCCACAGCTACACAGAGGTAACACACACACACAATCCACAGCAACACAGAGGTAACACACACACACACACAATCCACAGCTACACAGAGGTAACACACACACAATCCACAGCTACACAGAGGTAACACACACAAACATAATCCACAGCAACACAGAGGTAACACACACACACACACACAATCCACAGCTACACAGAGGTAACACACACACAATCCACAGCTACACAGAGGTAACACACACACAAACACAATCCACAGCTACACAGAGGTAACACACACACGCACAATCCACAGCAACACAGAGGTAACACACACACACAATCCACAGCAACACAAAGGTAACACACACACACAATCCACAGCTACACAGAGGTAACACACACACAAACACAATCCACAGCTACACAGACGTAACAAACACACACACGCACAATCCACGGCAACACAGAGGTAACACACACACAAACACAATCCACAGCTACACAGAGGTAACACACACACAAACACAATCCACAGCTACACAGAGGTAACACACACACAAACACAATCCACAGCTACACAGAGGTAACACACACACAAACACAATCCACAGCTACACAGAGGTAACACACACACACGCACAATCCACAGCAACACAGAGGTAACACACACACACAATCCACAGCAACACAAAGGTAACACACACACACACACACAATCCACAGCTACACAGAGGTAACACACACACAAACACAATCCACAGCTACACAGAGGTAACACACACACACACACGCACAATCCACGGCAACACAGAGGTAACACACACAATCCACAATCCACAGCTACACAGAGGTAACACACACACACACAATCCACAGCAACACAGAGGTAACACACACACAAACACAATCCACAGCAACACAGAGGTAACACACACAAGCTCTCTCTGTCTCTAGGTAAAAAAAGATCCTGATTCTCCAGAAAACACGCCCCCATCCACCCCGAGCTCCTCCCACTCTTCTAAGCCCCTCCCCCAGGGGAATGGGGAGAGCAGCAGGAGTCGACAGAGGAAACGCAAGAAGGTACCTGGGGGGAGGGTGGAGAGAGGGTGGGGGTGAGTGTCATGCTCTGAGAGCCTGCCCATAGGAGCTAGACAGGATACCTTGGCATTTTATTTAATTCATTTTATTCTTTTATTTATCTTATTTTACCCCATATGCTCTAGTCATCCAGTGTATTTTTTGTGTACTATTTTATGTGAAGCACTTTTTAATGAACTGAAGTTGAGGTGCTATAGTAAATAAAATTGAACTGAATGTGTGTGTTGCAGAACCCAGCAGTGAGTGCAGAGCCCGCCAGTGACGCAATCCAGCCCTGCCACATCCGAGAAGCCATCAGACGCTACAATTACACGCACACGGTGAGCATGACACACACACGCTACAGTTACACACAGTGAACATCAAACACGCACCCTTGGCAAGCAGGTCAAAGGGAAATTGATCCTAAATGTTTGACTTGTCTCCTCCCCTCCCTTCTCTCCTCCTCCCTCTCCCCCTCCCTCTCCCCCTCAGAGTTCCTATAGACGTAGTGGCATGGCCTTTCTGGCCTGCTGAGTGATGGAGCCACATGGAGGAGAAAGAGACAGCCAGACTTATTTTGTATTATTTTTCTGACTACAAATGTTGATATTAGACTTTATACTTTCAAATTAAATTATCTTTTGATTCATGTGACTTTTGTTTTTTTTTGGACCTGTACAGAAATGACACACATACACACACACCTCTCTAAAGAAA